>CAUYSK010041275.1:0-53130 GCA_963575035.1 Avahi laniger | reverse complement strand
CTTTTTCATTTCTGATTTTACTTATTTGAATCTTCATTTTTTTTTCTTGGTTAGTCTAGCAAGCATTTTATTAATTTTGTTTAGTTTTTCAAAAAACAACTTTCATTTTGTTTATACTTTGTTTTAATCTTTTATTTAGTTCTGCTCTAATCTTCATTATTTCTTTCCATTTACTAATTGTGAGTGTAGTTTGTTTTTCCTTTTCAAGTTCTAAAAGGTGCATCATTAGTTTGTTTATTTGAAATCTTTCCACTTTTTTGATGTAGGCATTTACTGCTATAAATTTTCCTCATAGAACCTATTTTGCTGTATCTTATAGGTTTTGATATATTTTGTTTCCATTTTTATTAGTTCCAATAAATTTATTGATTTTGTTCTTAATTTATTCAATCAGCCAATCATCACTCAGGAGTGTGTTGTTTAATTTCTATGTACTTGTAAAATTTCTAAAATTCCTTTTTATATTAATTTTTAGTTTTATTTTATTGTGTTTTCAGAAGATATGTGATATAATTTCAATTTTTCTTTTAGTTTATAGAAACTTTTTTTGTTTCCTAACATGTGGTCTATCCTTAAGCATGTTCCTTATGCTGATGAGAAGAATGTGTATTTTAAAGCTATTGAATGCAACTTTCTATAACTGTTTGTTAGATTCATTTGATCTATAATAAAGATTATACCAGATGTTCCTTAGTTGATTTTCTGTCTTGATGACCTGCCTATGGCCAAAAGCAGGGTATGGAAATTCCCAACTATTACTGTATTGGAGTTGATATCTCTCTTTAGCTTCAATAATATTTTATATATATATATGTGCTTCAGTATTGAGTGCATATATATTTACAGTTGTTACATTATCATGCTGAATTGACCCCTTTATCATTATACAATGATTTTCTTTGTCTCTTTTAATGTTTTTTGATTTAAAGTACATTTCAATTGATATAAACAGGACTATTCCTGCACACTTTTGGTTTTTGTTTGGAATATTTTTTTCCATCTCTTCACTTTTAGTTTATGCGTGTGTTTACAGGTGAAGTGAATTTTCCCTAAGCAGCATATATTTGAGTTTTGTTTCTTTATTACTTCAGCCAATCTATATTTTTTAATGAGGAATTTAAACCATTTATATTCAAGGTTGTTATTGATAGGTGAGGACTTGCAACTTTCATTTTGTTAATTGATATCTGAATATTTTGTATATTCTTTGTTTTCTTCTTGTTTTTTTGTTTACCTTTTTGATTTTTTTTTTTTTTTGAGGTGGTAACCTTTGGCTCCTTTCTCTTTCCCATTTGTTTATCTATTCAACCAATGACTTTTATATTCTTGTGTTTTCATGATGATAGATAATGTCCCTTCACTTCCGGATGCAAGGGCTGATCTGGCGGTAATGAATTCCCTCAGTTTTTGCTTGTCTGGGAAAGACTTTAATTCTTTTTCATTTTGACAGGATAGCTTTGCCAGATATAGTATTCTTGGCTTAAAGGATATTTGTTTTGTTTGTGTGTGTGCGTGTGTGTTTTTCTTTCAGCACTTTGAATATATCATTTTATTCTCTTCTGTCTTGGAAGATTTCTGCTGAGAAATCTACTGTAACATTGATGGGAATTCCCTTATAAGGGAATTTGATTCTTTTCTCTTGGTGTTTTTAGAATTCTCTCTTTGACTTTCTGCGGTTTGACTATAATGTCCTTTAGAGAGGACATTTTTGGATTGACTCTATTTGGGAATATCTAAACTTCCTTTATCTAGATGTCTATATTTCTTCCAAGACTCAGGGAGTTTTCAGATATTATTTTGTTCAATAGGTTTTCTATGCCTTTGACTATCTCTTTTTTCTCTTGGAATTCCTAAAATTTGAATGTTTGGTGCCTTTATGTTATCCCATATGTCATAGATTTTTTTCATTATTATTTTTTCTTTTTTTACTGAGTTATTTCAAAGGATCTGTTTTCAAAATCATAAATTCTTTCTTCTGATTTATCTAGTCTATTACTGAACATCTTGATTGTATTTTTTATTTTATTTTGGTGGTGTGCTTTTTGGGTACTGTGGTAATAGCAGCAGTGGGCCAGATGTACCAGTCTGCAGAACCTCAGGTAGCCTACATGGGCCAAAGTGGTAGCAGGTCTGGTTGGGCTGGCCCTTGGGCTTCTAGGCAGCATGCTCAGGTGCTAGTGGTGGTAGCAGTGAGCCATGAGGATATGTCCTTTGGATTGTGCATGGCATGCATGGCATCAATGGTGAAGGTAGTGGCAGTGGGCCAACCTGCAGGCTCACAACTGGCACACATAGGTGCTGACATTGGTGGTAGCAGGCTAGGCTGGCTGCTTTCCAGGATCCCAGGTGGCACATGTGGGTGGATACAAGAGGCAGCAACTTGGATGGGCTATTGATAGCCCCTGGGAGGCACATGTGGGTGCTGGGAGCTGCAGGCATGGGGATCTATCCTGAGATCTTGGAACAACATGTGAGTGGGCCACTCACTACCATTGTGTCTCACCCCCATTTCCAGGGGTCTAGGATACTACGTAGGCTAGAGTACTGGTGACCTGGCCACATTTCTAGGTCCAGTTAGTGTCACACTTCAGATCTCTGGGTGGATACGAAAGGATAACAGTTGGGCTCCAGAGATGTGGAGATGCAGAGGCTATTGGGCCTCAGAGTAGGACATAGTTTGGTAGGAGCTAGGCTCTAAAAATAGCACTGTGCTTCAGCTGCTTGGGTCTTGGGAGCTTTGCGGGATGCAGTGCAAACTGCTTTTCTGGAACAATGCCATTGAATGGATTCCAGGCAGCTCCCTACACTAATCGCAGGGCCTGCAAAGGCCAAGGGACTTTCCTGTGGCTAGAATTGCACGAGTCTGTGGTGAAAAGGTGGACTGCTGGGAATATTTCACTGATTTTAACCCTACAATGAGGAGGTTCCTTTTGTCTTTGAGCCAATCCTGCTTAGGCTGGTTGTTTTACTTCCCTCTCTTTCTTTGCCTCAGAGGTCGCTGTCAGTTCGGTGTTGGATTCCAGTGTTCTCTCTTAGACATTCCATTCAACATGCGGTTATTTACTCTCTGTTTTTGCCCTTTTCTGTAGAGGAGGCAAGTGGTGGCTGCCTGTAATCCACCATCTTGATGGCTACCTTCCTGATATGAATTTTTAAATATTAGAAAATATGTACATACACACATACTGGGGTTGTGTGTGTGTATATGTGTGTGTACCCAGATAGTTCCATTTTGTTAAAAGTACTTAATAATATTAAAAGTAATTTCAAAAATAATATATATGTACATGTATATAGATCATTGTATATGTAATTTTATACTATTCTTTTTACTTAATAAGGTATTATGTCACTTAACCTTTTAATATTGCCTTCATAGGTTTATACTGTTAAATTTTATAAGCATATTACAATGTATTTAACCATTCCCTAAGGTGAACATTTGGAGTATTAAAAAATATACTTATATTTTATTGCATACATATACTGCAATTAATATTAAATAATTAAAATCAATATGAAATAAATATCTACATTCACAATTTTTTAGAAGGTGAGAAGTTAAAGAGAAAATATTTTTTCTTGGTTTAAATGATGAGGATTAGATTCTTTTCCCACATCTGAGGGAGTAATACTAAATAATTCTAGGTAAGTTAATCCATATTTTTGCATATCAGGATAAGTAAAATAAGGTGGGCTAAAGGAGGTAAGTATTCTTTATGATTTTAAAGTCTCTTTATTCTAAGAGCTTATTGGATAATCAAATCCATTCAAGAATTTCAAAAAAGATATTTGTGTAAACAAACATGTCTTTAGCTTATACATTTCCTAATGTCTTAGTTCATTTTTTTCTTGTTATCATAGAATATCATATACAGGGTAATTTATAAAGAAAAGAAATTTATTTGGCTCATAGTTATAAAGGCGGAAAGTCCAAGTACCTGGCACTGGCATCTGCTTGTCATCTACTAATGGTCTTCTTGCTCCATCATCAGAATGGCTGACAGGTCATGTGGCAAGGAAGCAAGAGAGGGTGAGAGTACATGAGATGAAAGGAAAGGGAGGGGGCAAACTAAATCTTTTATCAGGAGGATATTCCTGTGATAACTAACCCACTCCCATCATAATGGTATCAATCCATTCATGAGGCAGAGACCTCATGACCAAATCACCTCTTAAAGGTATCACTTCTTAACACTATCAAAATGGCAATTAAATTTCAGCATAAGATTTGGAGGGAACATTCAAATCATAGCACCTACATCATAAAACAAATTAAACTCTGTGAACAGGAACTCAATCCAAACTTTCCATAAGTCTAGAGGTAATAAAAATATTACCTCTGACTTTGCCAATTATTATTCAACTACCTATATTTGTGGTTCTATGCATTTTCATCAAATCATATGATTTTTAATCCTTTTAATTAAATGTTTTTAGAAATGCTCTAATTTTAAATTACAGGATAGTCTCAGGTATATTAAGTATTCTATACACAGTAAAAATACTAAAAAGTTAGTTTTTAGCAAAAAGAATTGAACAATAGATATTGCTAAGTAAATCATAAACTGTCTTTAGGCTGTAAGGACTTTTGAAGAACTTTCATTTTTAGATTATTTTCAGAAATTTTGCATCTGGATTTCATAGCTTCACATTAATATACACATTAATATTCTTCTCTTATTGGTCTCAAATCTCTGTATATATAAATTTAAAAGCATTATTTTTTAAGGAATATCTTGCAAATATTGTGTTTCTGTCTGTTTGGTGGTTCTGCCTCAGGGCTGCCCATAAAACCACCAATTTCTATACTGAAAATACTTTTCCATGGTGAAATGTTACTGTTTCAAGAATGCTAATGACTTTTCTTGAAGGGTAACCTGAAAAAATAAAAATGAGTTACCCATTCCTGGTATACATATGTATAAAGGCTTCCCAAATATGAGTCTTGCACAGATGAGTCCTGTGTAATTATTTACTAAAGTGATATTTTATGATCACTTTCAACTTGTACATTGGTTACTCAATCTGAAATAAAATTTGCCTTAGACCAAACCAAAATTAGAAGAAATTCATAAGAGTTCTGTAATCCAATGTCAGAAAATATGTGTATGTATAAAGGTTTGACAAAGGATTGATACTGTCAGTCAGCTCTCTAATTAAGGAGTAGAACAATGTGAGAAGAAAAGTTTTGTAACTTTTTTTTCTTTCAAAGTTTTAAATATGGCTTCTTGTTATGGGGTGATGTGAAAGATAGAGAGAGATGATTATGAAAAAAATATTCAACTTTTCTACCCAATATTTCAAGTATTTGGACTACAGCTGTCACTTAAAATCCATATACTTATATTTAAGTCCTAAAAATATCTTTCACATGGAAGTATCAACACTTTTTTAATATTATAGAATATATTGAATTAATTATATCAATTTATTTATCAGCTAATATTAAATGATTAAAATAAAACTTCATAAATATACTAAACTGGCTCATTAATGTGAGATGCAGTTTTTTCTTCTAGTTTTGTAGGATCTTTCCCTATTTTAAATTATGAAAATACAATTCTAATACTTCCTATTTGTTACAATATGACAACAAAGTCTGAAAAAAGAAAAACTACTCTCTTCTTATTAATATTAAGGAGAACATATGTAATATTTTTAAAAATTATTGCTGATTAAATAAATTTATTTTGCACAAATGGTTAGTTGTGATATTTATAATATAAAGTATTGTTTGTACATCATTGTGTCTAAATAGAGAGAATACAGATGTTGCATATTCAAATACCTGATATAAGCTTAACATTATTATTGTATTTCATAAATTCCAATAAAAATATTTTAAATATAATCGCAGGGCTCCTTGTTTAAGAATTGGTTATTAACGTCAAAATATATTTTGCAATTAATGCTATCCAGACACTTGATGAATCTAGCTGAACTATTTCCTTTTAGAAACCACTCATTTCTTTAATCAATTTTGATATATGCCTAATATTTACCTGTGATCATCTAAGTTCTGAACATACAGGGATAATGGAATGAACAAAGCACTGACTACATAGAGCTAATATTATATCACAATAATATAGAGAATAAAAGAATACATAACACAAATAAATTTTGCAATTTCAAATAAAAAGAGTAATATAAAAATAAATTAATATGATAGAGAGTTTAGGAGTTGTAGGATTAGAGCTAATTATTACAGCATGGTAATAAAACTATCAGCATAGAGCTGAAATTTAAATGATAAAAGACAAATTAAAGGTAATAATCCTTTTAGCAGAAATTGTTACATATTATAAGGCCCTGAGATAGATATATGTGTTGTGTATTTAAGGCACAGAAACATTTGGCCAGAGTTTCACAAACAAAAAAGAATACTAGAAACTAACATGGGAGAGGCAGTCATGGATCAGATCAGGTTGGGAGATTTAGGCTTTGATCAGGTATTGCGAATCTGGTATAGTTCCAAGAAGAAGCCAGAGCTTTATGCAGGGGTTTAGGTGGTTTGTATGGGGTATTTTAAAGTGGATCTGATAGGAAGCTGTGAGATTCCAGCAAAGTTAAGAGAGATATTAGAATTAATGTAGAGATAAATGTTACGCCAGATAGGGTTAGTGGTTTTAGCAAATGTAAATGGATGACATTGAATAACAATTTTAGTGTAAGGATGCCCCATGCAATATTTGGGACATACACATAACAATCTATTTTTTGTTTATATGAAATTCCAATTTATCTAGGTGCCATGAATTTTATCTGACAAATCTAAGAATCCCAATATTCTTTGTCTTAGTATTTAGGAAAAGGAGATTCCAATAATTCCGTGTAGACAGTTAAATGAAGGTGATGAGAAAAGTTCAGGAGGGAAAAGAGGGCTGGAGATAAAGATGGAGCAATCATCTGTATACAGATGATATTCAGAGTTGTGAGAATACAAGATCAGCAATGGAAACAGGAGCAGGAACAGCCAGGAGAAAGAAGGAAAAACGTAAAGGTGAGGTTTCACAGAAACCTAAGGAAAGTGGTTGTAGCCAAATGCTGAAGGAAAGTCCAGCAAGATGAGAACAGAAAATTGACTATAAGATTTCACAAAAGTAGGTGTTGGTGTTGAAGTGAGATGATATTGGTAAGAGACCTGACTAAGTGAGTTAAGGAAGGAAGGAAGGGAGGAGGAGGAGGAGAGTGCAATATATGAACCGTGTTGTGGATTTGGCCCTGCATGGAGAACAGGGAATGAAATCACAGTGGAATACAGGGGATCATGGGATCAAGAAAAGTTTTTTTTTTTTTTAATTTCTTTTCCCAAGGCAAATAGTATTTAAATGTTTCCATGCAGATGAGAATATTTTGTTACTAATAGAAGGTGTAGCTGATTATATGTGATACTTGCAGAAAAGAAATCCTTGCCTAGATCAGTTAGTGTGAAATCCAGAGAATTAGGTGGAGGGCAAATCTTCAGGGAAAGACAGAAAACTGCTGTTATAATAAATAGCAGGAGATGCAGACTAAGTGGGTGCAGAGGCAAAGAGGTCGGTGACTTAACGGTCAGAGAATGAGAAATTCTCATCTCATTATATCTATCTCCCAACAGAGCTACATTTTAGGGCTGTAGATGCAAACTATAAAAAATAACCATCTTGGGGAAAACACACAGATCCATATCATAAAACATGTTTTTCATTTTACTTTTTAATTGGTATTGAGACCCTTCCTTGGAGCTTTCAGAACACTACTGTTGCCATGCAAATTATATTGCACTTTAATTGTCACTTTATTCATGGGGAGTGAACATAAGTTAATATTCTCTATGTAACCTTTGGGAATACATTGGTCCTTAAAAATTTTAGTGTGCAGTAACTATGTGATAAATGAAAGAGTTAAATAGCAAAAAAAAAAAAAAAAAACGAAGAACAAATATATGTGTCTCTAGCATTTTGGACAAATCACTATTTATTCTACAAATGCTAAATAAACAGATTTGTTTGTAACACAAAGGTGAAGCATATGGAAAAATTTATGGAGCAAATATGTTTCATAACTTTAACACTTCATCTTACTTCTCTGTTTCAATATGTGTGACAAACTCAAGAAGATTTTAAGGAAGTACTCAAATTGATTAAAATTACAATATATTACTCCATTTATAAAGTTATATCATCTAATGCTTTTGACTAACAATTGCATATAAAAAATTCTTGATTTTCAAATAATATTTTTCAAATATTATGGTATCATATTTCACCAAATAACATTATGATGTTTAAATACTGAAAGATTTTAATTAATGGATCTCATTTTCTACAGATGTTTTATGTTTTATTTCATATCTTCTGAAGATGTATATTATGCTGATGGTGATCTAAAGGGGATGATTGCAAGTTACTAAATGTTGTTGTGTTTTAATTACCTTTAAGTATATTAAGAGGTTCTCTGAAATTAAACCCATCTATATACAAAGATGTTTATGTGACATCAAGCTATTTAATGTCTTATGACATTAAAAGCTACATGATATCTAAATTTGGAGAAGATTCATGTTAGCCTCATATCAAACAAAATTGTCATGATTTACTGAAACTTAAATGAAGTTATAAAAGGCAAATTTGGAGGCAGAAATATGATTATATTTCTTTTCTATTTGATGTAAGAGAGATAACATTTTGTAACTTTCTGGGATATTCCAATGAAAACGATTCATAATATTTAAATTCAATTATTTTAGCAGTGTTATCATATATATTACTATTTAGTGTTTCAAAGAAATAAGACATTTTTATATCTGGTAATTTCAAAAATTAAACTTATTCTGGAAATGTATTTTCTTTCGTAACTATCTTTCACAGTAGCATTAATCAACATCTATTTTCAGTGTTATCCAATCTTATAATAGGAATAAATAATAGAATACACACTCTTTAATATTCATGCATGGTAAAAATGATATTTATTTAACTACTGCATATTAATGTGTATGAAAATGTAAGTGTATTTTCTGCCATCTTAACCATCCTGATTATGGGTGGTGGTTTGTTCTATTGTTTATGGCTATAGATGTAGTCAGTGTCCCAAAGAGCATTGCCCAAATTTTTTAAGTTTGTAGACTAGCTAAATTTTGTTTCCCAGAAGTCATTGAGTATTTTACAGCATAACATGGAGTATTTCTTATATTTACTTTGTGGCATTTTAGACAGCACATACTTGGATACCATGTGCTTCAATATCCTTTAACTTGGTTCTATTTAGAAACACTGAGTTCTCACAAGTTCTAACAATCAAACAACTGTTTGACTTTATAAGACATATATTAATTTAATGCAGCTTATCATATAATTGATTTTTAATATATGTTGTAGATGGTATAAACCATTTAAATGCCTGGAAATAACTTCTATGCCAGGTTAAAATATCCAAGATATAGTGTGCACTTACAGGAGAATTCTAACTTTACCATTATTAGTATATCAGCATATAAAAAGATTTACATTCTTTCTTCAACAATATTCTCATTAGTGTCTCAGAATCTTACTCCTATGAAACTATGATGAAAATTTAGATAATTGATATTGAGAGGTCCTTTTTTCAAAATCAACTCTAAAGGCAGAGCTTGTAGAAAGTTGTTCATTATTAATTATACACCATATTCTTCACTTTTGTCCTGACTGGGAATTTAGTCTGTGTACCCTCTGAAATTATTGTTTCTTTTTTATTTTTTGCTGATATATTATTATTATTATTCAGAAAGTGTTGAGTATAATAGGCCATGCAGGTAGAGCACAACTGATTTGTTAATTTATAATAAAAATAATATGGACTTTTTACAGTCTTTACAGCAATAACTTACATATAATTGAGGATAAATCAGTAGTATTATATTAGTTGATTGATCTGTATTTAATTTGGTGAATATCCTAATATCCACTTTTTCACTTATTTTGAGATTTTATGTACTTATTTGGTATATCATCTTGTTTGGAAATTAGAGCTTACACATTAATATATAAATAAAGTATAATAAATATTTATATAAAGAAACATTATTTACTATTACATATTTAAATAAGACTCTAGGAATAATAATACTAACTTATTGATAATTTTTAAAACAATCTGTACCATTTTTATTGTTGTGTGCTGTACAAATATATGGTTATGAACAGAACTATGACTATGTGTGGTCAGGGATTTTCTTATTTTATATTTTAACACAAGTTTATTAAATAATTTTTTTTGGTCAATCATTAACAAAAATGACCAGCTTAAAGATTCTTACCTAGTTTCTTGAAGCCAGAAAAAGACATAAATTTTATATTTACTGCTTCAAAAATTTTTATTAATAGAAGACAGATGATAAAGGAACTTGCCATAAGAGTAGCTAATAAAAAAATAAGATATATGAATTTAATGTATTTCATGATTTTTTCTTCTTTGCTCAAGAATGGAAAGATTTAATGACATAACAATTTCATCAACTAGGTAATGTTTCATATGGCCAAACATTACTAAACATTTATTTCTCTTTTGGGGAACATAAAAATCATACAATAAATTTTTAACTGTCATTTATTAATAAATAGCAACAGAGGTTGATATACAGCAATTTTTTTATGAAAAAGCAAATATTTTCATCTAGATAAGGAAGCAAAGCATTATTTCTTCCCCAGAAAATCACCCTAAGTTTTTACGATCAGTAATACCATGCTTCGATTTTTAAGCAATCTTCTGTCCAGTGAAAAACCTGAAAAACCTAACTTCCCTCATCTTAGGCACATATATAAAATAATCATCTGGTGACAGTTAGGCAATTTAAGTGACTGGGAAGAGAACTGCAAAGCGAATGGCTCTTCTGAAGCAACAGAAAGTCCTGGAGAGAAGAAATTGCAGCCTAGAACGGAGGGGAGAACTCCCTTTTCAATAAGAAAAGAGGAATTTGACCTTTTAGAGGGAAAACAGCCAATATCTGGGTTAGATCTTACTTTATAATCAAAGATAGACTATCACTGTGTTTATATCATTATTATATAGAAAAGATATTTGTGTCTGTCTTAGTCCATTTTGTGCTGTTATTACAGTATATCTGAGACTGGATAATTTATAATGGGCAGAAATTCATTTCTCACAGTACTGAAGCCTGAGAAGTCCAAGAAGAAGGGGCCAGCATTTATCGAGATCCTTCTTGATGCAGCATCTCATGGCAGAAGGCAGAGGAGAGGGCAAGAAAAAGCAAGAGAGCAAGAGGGAGCCAAACTCACCCTTCAATAAGGATCCTGCTTCCTCAGGCTGGAACTCACCCCCTCAATAATGGCATTTTCCATTTATTCCATCTTTACTGTTGCAAGGGGGATTAAGTTTCCAACACATGCTTTTTGGGGGACATATTCAAACAGAGGAGTATCATTTGTGCTAATTGTATTTCCATTGCTAATTTAGAACAGCATCTAACCTATCCAACAGATGCAAGCCATGTGAGTTTGGTGTCTCATCTTTGAGTTTAGGTTTCCAACACAGTCAGCATTGCCACACAGTTCTTATGAAAAGCAAATAAGACATGGGTATAAATACCTTGAAAATTTTAAAATTATTAAAGAACAATGTACTACATAGTATTACTTCATATTCTCTGATGTAGGGATATCAATGGCTTGAAATTTCTACTAGAATATAAACCACCATCATTATACTTATCCTTATTGCTATTTTTATTAGGATGTAATTGTTCCCTTTATTGGCATAACTTCTTTCATTTGGTGTAAAAATAGTCAATCTAGATCAGTTTTGAATTTTATTAGACTTATTATAATTTTTTTCTTATCATTAATCATTAATGTTCAACACATTCTAGTTAGTCTAATTAACATAATTCCACATAATTACAGGTGCAGAACTGATACGAGTTATTTCCAAGTTACTTTACTCATAACATATCAAAAGAAATCCTAAAATAATGTCATATCTCAACTTAACTGTATATTATTAGAAAATTTGCATTTTTAAATTATGAGTTTTTAATCATCGTATAGTTTTTCTGATAGACAAGAAATTGGATGGCTGGTTTTACGTATAAGAAAATAAATATTAAATAATTTCCCTCAAATTTTAATGAGTCAGTTTATATAAGGCATAAGTATAAAAGCTTTTTTCCTAGTAATCTAGATACATTTGTTTTTTCCATAAATATATTCAGCATTTTGTCTCTCAGTTAAAATTTTAAAATATAAGGTCATCGCAAAAATTGTTTAGTGCAACCTACTACAATTCCATTCAAGGTTTCATAGGAGGAATGGGAATTCGGATGTCTAATGATAATCATTTTTCAAACTAGTATTTCCTAAACTGGTAAATGAAAAACACAAAGGCAAATCGGTAGATGTGATGCAGGCTGGAAAGCAGTAAACCAAAAGATAATTTGCTGATTTCATTTTAGGCTAAAGATACTTATTTAAATTAATAGATTGAAAGCATTTTAGCAGTTCTTAAAGGTTTTCTATCTTAAACAGCCCATCATCCACAAAAGAAACAATATACTAAGTAACTTAATTGTAAAATGTCAAAGCTTAAGAGCAAGCATTCACCAAAGACCATTATAAGATTTCAATAGCACAGAGACCTACTCGGGTTAACCTGCCAACTATGTCCTATTTGCAAGTAAAATTTGCCCTCTTTCCTAATCAACTGCTCTAAAGCTGATTATTTTTCATTTATTTAATGCTATCTGCCAGGTCTCCCAAATGTTTTAGTCCTTATTTTAGGACCATCTCAGACTCATTAGCCTTTTGCCTGACAGTGCCAATGTGACTGTCTGACAGCCTGAAACTTGGAGATGTTATGCTATTGAGTGTCAAGATCTTTCCAGGAAAAGGTGCTTTAAAAAAAAGAACATATATTTAAATAATGCCAATTTATGCAGCAAGTAACAGAGCCAAATATTCTATATTATGTCCAATATTCCAGACTATTATTTTTCAAATGCAACTAGAATAAAGTGATATTTGTTTTCTGTAATTCTACTATCTGAAATTTTTTATTACTAAGTGTTCTTTTTGCAGTAAACTATTATCTTTGATTATATTTAGTTGAACATGAAATTACTATTTTTGATCATTACCAAAAATGATCAAAGAGCAGCAATTCATATGGTTCAATCTAAGATAATATATAATAAGCGCTGTTATTATGGCAACACATTTTTCACATTTATAGATAAATTTTAAGTTCACTGGGTCAAAATTAAATCTCCTATTTGTTAACCAATTATTTTCCATTTTTCAAAAAATCAGTATGAACTCACCAGTGATTTAAACTAACAAAGACTAGACTAGGATTGCAGGGAAAAAAGAAAGGCTTCTCAATTTGCTAAAATATACTAAGTGATTTAAAATTTAATTTTAATATTGCCCCAACCATGTAGAAATTAGGTATGTGCTTAAGTCATTTAGATTAGGCTTTCATGGTGTTTTGGGTACCACCAGAATTCAGGTTAGATTGGTAACCTGAATTATTTATTTCACTGCTCAGGGAAAACCAAAACCTTTCTAAGTCTATTTTGATCTGGAAGAAAGCATATCAATTGGAGAAGGATAGAGATAATCTTATATTATGTAATACATTTACATTAAAAAACAATAAAAGTCCCATTGACTTATGATTTTGTGCTAGACACTTTGAACATAATTATATAAAAATTCAGAATTGTTAAAGAACTTATCTGAGGAAACACAGGTAACCTTCAGAGCTGAAAGTAAACCATGTAATTTCAAAGCCTTGACTCTCTCCTTTTCACACTGTTTTCTTAACAATAATATTGTGTGCATCCTTATTTTATTATTATTATTATTAGATATCAACAGTATAAAATAAAATCTCAAGGGACCTGACAGCTACTCTGTATACAAACACAATTACAATAGTTTCAGACACAAGCCAACAAAAGTACACATTACATTATGAATTTCCACGGTTCATTTTGTGTTCTTTTCAAATGAAGTGTACTCTTATTATAAGTCAACTAGTTAAACGTATTTAGAGCAATATTTCTGATTGTTATATAAATTGTGGGCCAGCTGTGAATGATACATTGACATATAATTTCAGTGACCAGACTAAAGTCACTGGTTGATACACGTTCCAAAAAAGTCACTTTACATGGGAAAACAGATACATTTTAAATGAAAATCTTATGAATATAATTTATCAAGCAACTAGAATAAAAATAAATCCTAACAAATAACAGGGAGACAACAAAAGACTAGTGTAGATTCAAGATGCTATGGGAACAGTGCTAAAAAAGTTAAGAGAATGTTCCCAAAACAGCCATTTCAATATATTTCTAAGATGGCAGACACATAAATGTCACTGTACGACACTCAAAGTACTCTTGTGATCTTTGACAGCACAGAATTTAAACGTTAATGTATGGACAAGATTAAATGTTAAAACAGATAAAACAAGCTTTGGGAACGTAAGAAAGTTAACCAGGTGATTGTCAAAATTTTTAAACAATAGAACTTGTCACCAATTTGAAGCAAGGTAGTTAAGTGGAGTGCAAAAAAATGAAAGGTGTCAATATATTTCAAATAGATTTCTATACAAACACACAAAATATATGTGTGTATATATTATGTGTGTATACATATCAATGTATTTATATATAATCTGAAGAGTAAAAGGATATTTAATGATTAAAACCTCTTTTTAAAGGTGGATCAATACCTGAGAATTCTTTTACATGAAAGCCAGTAAGTGTCATTAAACAAACACATGGGTTGTGCAAGTATTGATCAGTGTACTGATAGCATTTGGTAATATATTTACAATGCCTTAACTATAAAATTAACACAAAAGAAGTCCCAGACCTAGGCTTTAGCATGTTTAGAAGCAATAACCCAGAGAAATTGACTCCAACATGATAAACTCTTAAAAATATGGCTTTTCCTACAATTCTGTTGTGTTTGTATTATATTTCATTTACCTTTTTCCCTTCCACTCATGACATTGCTTAGAATTAAGTCATAGTTTTATTTTCTCTATGTTAAAATTATCTACCAATGCTAGATGTTGCATGGTATTTCTTGTTCTTTTCCTTTCTTTTGGTCAGCACTAGATTCATGCTACCAGGCCCGAAGGAAGGAATAAAAGGTAACAGCCAAACTCACCTTTCTGCTCCCTGCAGAAGAATTATAGATAGGCTTACAGCGAGTTCAGCCTAGGGAACTGTGACCACCCTGCTCTCACACTGAGAACAAAGTCACCTTAGCAGTGTGCAGAAAACTTCCGCTACTCTTTCTTTCCCTCTCTGTGGGGAGAAATCTCTCTAGCGAGCCTTTGGAACCTGACCTTCCAGCATGACAAGACAATCTTCAGGATACCATGCTGCTTAGATGGCTAAAGCCACTGCTTCTCACTGTTTGGGATTTCACCCTTTGACACACTACACTATCTTTAAAGTTGAGAAATTTAGTCATGTAACAGTGTTGACTTTTCTTCCAATTAATTCAACGTATTTCTTTGCCTTTCTTAATTTTAATAGCAACCAAAATATTTCACGTCTTAGGGGCATGGTTCTCAATTTACCAGCTTATTAGAAGGTATATGGCTATGGCAAATAATGTTTCCTTATCCTTTTTTTCTTATCATTTACTTTATTTGAACTTTAAAAATACTATTAAATAAATTTCCACTTCTAGTGAAGATGCAGTAACAAAAGCCAGGTTTATACTCCTACCTAAAAAAAACCAAATAACAAATACAATAAAATTCAAAAATATATAACACAATGATTCTCAGGACATTACACATTAAACAACAAAAGACACTGAGCATTTAGATACCAGACACAATGAGGTGAAATCTAGCATTGATTTCTGCCTTGGGAGAGTTTGCGGAATGGCAGCAGGAGAATGAATCTAGGCAGAGACAGAGGATTATAATAAAATGAAGAGACAGAGAGTTGAATGCAGCGAACTAAGGTGAGTGGAGTGCAGGATATAGTATCAAACATTAGAAAGCCACGCAGAGGAAGAACTCCAAAGATTTTTCAGAGTATTCCTGTAAAGTATTCAGCAGAATATTGATCAATATATTGCATGGGATAGAATTACCTGAAAACATAGAAGCGATGATCTAAAAGAATTAAAGGGAACAGTACTTGGCACTCACAAAGGAAAACTTCATAATTCATAGGACATTGGAAAAGTACTCAGAATGGTCTTACCTCAGTAGTGGGGAATAATTAGTCCAAGACTATTCTCTGGTCTGGTGCTACCTAATAACTCTTAAAAGCAAGAAACAAAACAATTAAATTAAAACCAATTAATTTAACGATCTCCCAGAGCAAAGCTCAATAATAAATGTAAAAATACAAAATAGGCAACACTTAAAAAAGTAAAACTCATAATGTCTACTGTGCAATGAAATATCATCAACAGTGCAAGGAAGCATGAAATCATGGCCCCATAATACAGAGCAAAATCATTTGAAATTATCATTAAAATAGAAACCCATAAGAAAAATATTTCTAAAAATCCTAAAATATTTGATGATTAGATAACACACTTCTAAATATCTTATGGAATAAATATGGTAAATTTTCAAGTATTTTAAACCAAAAGAAAATGAAAGGACAACATAGAATTTTTGTAATGCTGCTGAAGCAGTAGTTATGGGAAAAATTATGGCACTAAACATCCATATTTAGAAAAGAAGAAAAGTGAGAAATTAATAGCCTTAGCTTCTAACTTAAGAAACTAAAAGAAAAGAGAAAGCTAAACCTGAAAAAAGCAAAATAAAAAGAGGAAGAACAATAGAGAAATAGAATGAACCAAAAGGTCGTACAGTCAGGCCTCTTGTGCACTATAGCCATAAACTCATTCCACCGAGGATCAAAAATATTTGGCGAAATAAAAAAATGACACAAACTTTAAAATACTACACAACTATTTACATAGCATTTATATTGTATTAGTTACACATAATCCAGAGATGACTTACGGTACACAGAAGAATGTGTATAAGTTACATGCAAATACTACACCATTTTATATAAGGGACTTGAGAATCCAAGGATTTTGGTATCAAGGAGGGTGCTGGAACCAATCCCCCACAGATACTGAAGGACAACTTCATTTTAGAAAAACAGTATAATTAATACACCTCTACCCCTACTAATCAAGAAAACAAGAATGAAAACATATATTACCAATATCAGAGTTAAGAGAGATATTAATAGGATCACTACAGATTATACATATATTAAAAAATAAAATGGAACTATTTATGAGCATCTCTATGTCAACAAATTTAACTACTTGAATGAAATGGATAAGTGCCTTGAAAAAATTGAACTATTTAGATCACTAAATATGAAAATTTGATTTCAAATCAAAAGTGTTTATTATACCTCAAACAAAAAGCAGTGCAATTAATCAAAGTATGCACCTAAATTATCAACATAGTTTTGCTACCTTAACAGTAGCTTGTTTATGCCAGCAGCAAAGAAGTCTGGAGAGAGAGTGGCAATGAAATCACCAAAAGCATTTTCCACAGCTTGTTCAAAATTGAATATTTTTACTTGCAAGAAGTGATTCAAAGCCTGGAAGAAGGGGTAGTCAGATGGTGCAAGGTCTGGTGAATATGTTCGATGACAAAGAGTTTCCAAGTCCAGCTTCTGTAGTTTGAGAAGGATTGTTTGTGTAATATATGCTCAAGTGTTGTCTTGCAAGAGGATTGGCCTGTCTCTATTGACCAACTTTAGCAGTTTAATTGCAAGCATCCTCATCATTCCATTCAATTGGTTGCAGTACACATACCTTATAATCGATTGACCAGGTTTCATGAAGCTGCAGTGGATAATACCAGTGCTGAACCATCAGACAAACATCATTAGATTTTTTTTTTTAACAACTATTCAGTTTTGGATTGTTTTGGCATTTCATCTTTACCCAACCATTGTGCCGAACGTTTGTAATTGTCAAAAAGAATCCATTTTTCATCACACATAACAATATGATGTAGAAATGGTTCAGCTTTATGTCGTGACAGCAAAGAAAGGCAAACCTCAAGATAATTTCTCTGCTGATGCCTATTTAATTCACACAGAACCCATCTATCCAGTTCCTTTACCTTGCCCATTTGTTTCAAATGGTCCAATATTGGAATGGTAATGTCAAACCTTGCTGCTCATTCACACATAAGTTAACATGGATTCCCTTCCATTACAACCTTCAACTTATCATTATCCACCTTGGTCACAGGTTGCCCATGTGGCTTATTTTAAAGATTAAAATCACAAAAATGGAACTTCTCAAACTATCCACATACTTACTATGCATTCATTAGCCACATACTTCCCAAACACTTCGTTGATATTTCGAGCTGTCTGTGCTGCATTGGTTCCACGATGAAAGTCGTATTAAAAAATAACACGAATTTTTGACTTATCCATGATTTCCCAAAAATTGCTCTAAAAAAAATTGAAACATAAATCACAATCCAAAATACGCATTCAAAAGACTAAGAATGTACCTTCACAATAAAAATAAAACGAGAGGTGTTAAAGTGAAATGTCAGAAATACTAAATGTCAAAATTAGTACTTAGGGAAATCATACTTAATAACCTAACACCAAAACACATTCAAGAAGAAATGACTAACATGAAGAATTTGAATTTATAGTTAAAAACTTTCCCACAAAGAAAAGTCCAGGGCCAGCCAGATGGACTTATTATTAAATTCAAACAGGCATTTAAGGAAGAAATAATATCAATTTTGAACATATCATACAGAGAAAATGAAAAGTAGGTAATAATCCTCATTTCATTACATAAGGTCAACATTACCCTAAAAGATTTTAGAGAGGATATTACAATGGAATAAAACTATGGACCAGTTTTCACCATAAATTTACATGCTAGTATTCTAAACTAAATAGCAAATGTAATGTAAACATATAAAAAAGAATGAGGCACCATGTGCAAGTGGGGTTTATGCTGGAAATGCAAAGTTGGTTTAACATTTGAAAATCAATGTAATACACCCTATTAAAAAAACTAATGAAGATAAAATACATGTTTATCACAATAAATGTATTAAAATAATCTGGCAAAATTCTGCTTCATCCATTCTTTATGAAAAATTTAGAGATATCTAGAAAGAGAAGAAAGACACGTTTTGAATCTGAAAAAAAAGGGTAGGAGAATTATCTCTGAAGACTTACATATAGCATCCTATTTAATGATGAATATTTGATAATTTTCTGCCTGAGATCAGGAACACAGTAAGCATGGCTACTCTTACTATTTTTTCCAACTTTTACTGGAATTACTATCTAGTGTAATAAAGAGAAAAAAAATATACGTATTTGAAAGTGAGAAGCAAACTGCCCTATTCACAGGTGAAATTTTCATCTATGTAGAAAATCCAACAGTACATACAACATAAGAGCCATCAGAACTGAATTAATATGAATGCAGTTTATTCGATCCATATAAAATAATGAAATATACTTATATATACTTGCAACAAACACTTGAAAATTGATTAAAAATATAATTTATAATTGCATCCAAAATATTTTAGAAAATATTTTAGGATAAATACTTGACAAAAAAATTAGACTGAAGCTATTTAACATCTTTGCAATGAAAACTACAAAATATTGCTGAAAGAAGAAAAATAAGATGAAAGGAGAGAAATGTTTGGTTTATTGTTCAGAACATTCAAAGTTGTTAGGATTTCAATTCTTCCTAAATTGATTTATAGAGTAATGGCAATTTCAATCAAAATTCCAGTAGACTAACTTGTAGAATTAGAAAAGCTGATTGACTCTAAAATTCATATAGAAATGCTAAGAACCCAGAATACAGAATACAAAAAAATAAAACAAAACTTTGAAAAAGAAGAAAAAATTGGAGGTTTAATAATATTTAATCTTAAGGGGTTTTTTTTGTTTGTTTTAATAAAGCTATTGCTCTCAAGATTGGGTGGTATTGGCATAAAGATAGAAATAAGTTGTTCAATGGAACATAATAAAGAATCCAGTTGTATATTCAAACATATGCAGACATTTTATTTTTAAATAATTATGTGATGATATTTTTAGAAAATTGCAAAAACAGTACATAAAGTACCTTGAATCCTTTACTCAGCTGCCCTCAATAGTGAGTAGTACAATGCCATTACCACAAAGTTGACATTGCTGCCATACTGTTAATCAGAACACAGATCTAACTCTATTTCACTAGTTTTGATGACTTATTTTTACAAACATACAAAAACAGTGGAGGAAAAAAATTGTGTTTTCAATAAATGTTGGAAGAACAATTAGGTATCCATATGCAAAAAATGAACTTGCACCATATACAGACAAGCACCACATAATGATGTTTTGGTCAATGATGGACCACGTAAATTATGTTGGTTTGATAAGGAACTGAAAAATTTCTGTGGCCTACCAACATTTTAAGCATCATAACCTGGTAGTCTAACGCATTACTCACGTTTTTGTGGTGATACTGTTGTAAACAAATCTACTGCACTGCCAGTTGTTTAAAACTATAATACCTACAGTACATAATACTTATTAATATAAATAAATGACTTGGTACTGGCTTATGCATCTACTATACTATACTTTTTATTGTTGCTTTAGAGCGTTCTACTTCTAAGTATGAAAAAAATTACAACTTCAGGCAGGTCCTTCAGGAGATATTCCAAAAGAAGGCATTGTTATCATAGGAGATGACAACTATATGCATATTATTACCCCTGAAGACCTTCCAGTGGGACAATATGTGAAGTGGGAGAGAGGGTAAAGTAAAAATATTAGAGTAAACTAAGATTAACTATTGAAGAAAGATTTTTTTTTATAAATTTAGTGTTGTCTAAGTTATAGAATACGGTAATATCCTAGGCCTTCATGTTCACTCACCACTCACTCACTATCTCACCCAGGGCAACTTCTGGTCCTACAAACTTCTTTTGTAACAAGGGCCCTATAGGGGTCTACTATTTTTATCTTTTTTTATCATACTTTTACTGTATAGTTTCTATATTTAGATATGTATAGATATATAATACTTGCCATTGTGTTACAATTGCCTATAATATTCCATATAGTAATATGCTGTATAGATTTGCAGCCCAGGAGAAATAGGCTATACCATATAGCCTAAGTATGTAACAGGCTATACTATCTAGGTTTGTGAAAGTATACACTGCAATGTTTGTGCAGGACAAAATCACCTAACAATGCATTTCTAAGAGTGTTCCATCATATGTAACAGATGACTCTACAAAAACTAGCTGGATTAGACCTAAATATAAGGCTAGATGAAAAGTTTTGTGACTAGGTTATATCCACTAGGTTGTGTCTATCTCTTACATATAACAATAAAGTACATTCCATAAAAAATAAAGTTTACCAAAATTAAAAATCTCTGCTCTTTAGCAGTATTATTAAAATTAAAAGAAAAGCTTGAATTGGGAGAGAAATACATACAAAGCACACATATGAGTAAAATTTTTTATCCAATATATTCTATCCAAAACTTTTTATTAAGACAACAAAACAAAATAAAATAATCATTAAAGGTGAACAATATATTTGAACAGGCACTTTACCAAAGAAAATATATGGATGTCATATCATCTTATAAAGAGATGCTTGATGCTTAATATCATGGTCATTAGGACAATGAGAAATAAAACCACAATGATATGTCTTTGCATATTTATTATATTAGAATGATTAAAATTAAAGATCGAAGACATCTTAGCAAGGTTATGGAAATATCATGCACTATTAGTGGGAAAGTAAAAAAGTACTAGTCCTAGGTATTTACTCAAGGGAAAATAATACCTGTGTCTATACATAACTTGTATACAAATGTCTTTAGAAACTTCATCATAATAACCCAAACTGAGAACAATTCAAATTTTCATAAACATGTTAATTCAAAAAATAATTTTGGTATCTCCATATAATGAGGTTGTACTCTGTAATGTAAATGAATCAACTACTAATATGTGCAATAACATGGAAGCAACTCAATAGAATTATGTTGATTTTGTTTGATTTCATTAATATAAATCTTTAAAAGTGCAAACTAATTTATAGTGACAGACAATAGATCAACTCTCATCCTGGAAAGAGGATAGGAGAAGGTGTGGATGATTACAAAGAACATGAAAAAGCTTCTAGGGGTGGGTGATGGATAAGTTCATCATTAAATATTTTGCTTGTGGTGGTGCTGGTTTTGATTTATAAGTCAAAACTTATCTACTTGTACAATTTAGATGCAGTGCATTTTACTGAATGTTAGTTATACCTCCATTAAGCTGTTGTAAAGGGCTATTCAATAAATTCTTCACTTGTTTGAATCAAGATTCATTTATTAATACACTACTGATTAACTTTCCCCCAAAAACTTATTTATTCCATTTATATATCTTACACAAAATCTTTAGTATATATGCGAATGTCAAGGACCTTTTCTTTGGTTTAAGACTAAAGTCTCATCAATGTAATAAAAAATATATCTTGAACCATAAGTTTCCTTAATAATTTACCCTTTGCATGTTTTAAAAGAGAAAATGACTATTTATTATAGTAAATTTGGAAGGTATTTCATTTTATAAGGCAATCTATAATAACTTGTAGCAATGGCAATGATTTCTGTTGTTTAAATAAATTATGAATAAAGTATTAGCTTATTATTGTAGAACATACCTTTTAATATAATAAAATGGAATGAAAATATGTTTGCAACAAAATATAAGATACATAAAAAGGTCAACATCATGATGTCTATTTTCAGAAGAATATATTCAATTTTTACAAGACCAACTTATTAACAGAATAGTTAATTGTTAACTATAAACATCTTCATAATTCAGTAATTTATTGCTAGTTTTTGGATATAAAATATAATATCTAAAATAATACTATGAGCAATGGAACTAAATTGTATAAAGCATTCAGATATCTTAGACAAAAACAACAAAGATGTTGCCATTATTCCTGCTATTAGACTATAAAAAAGTAGTGTGAATGTATAGGTACATTGTCAAAAGCACAATTTACAAATTAAGAAAAAAAATTCCAATGGGAAAAGGTACTTTATACTGATTTCCTTTCAGCTTAAATACACTCACAAACCCACAAACACATTCACACAAGCATTCTGTTACATTGAATAATTTATTTTCATAAGAATTAACAAACAGTAGAGTTACAATACACACATATAAATACATTGTGGGATATTCAGCCTCTGTCAATCTATGTAAAAAAATCACTGTTTATATTTCATAGCTTGGTGAATATATTAAATTGGAAAATAAAAAAAAATGAAAAGGGATATTTTACATCATACCAATGTTTTAATTTATTTATAACATACTCAATGCCGTTGTATTTAGTTCACCAAATTCTGGTGATTCCAATCAAAAACTGTACACTGGGAGAATGGGATGTTAGGAATATTTGCAGAAAGAGGAGAAATTTTCTAATGGGAAGTAGCAACTAAACATTGTGTATATTTGTAGATATATTTTAAAATTTAGCCCTGATAAATTCTTTTCAATTTCTTGAAAAGTCTAACTACATTAAGAATTGCTTGATATTTATATAAATATTTATTTTAGTCTTAGTTTTAGATGTTCATTAATATTTAAGAACTCTGAAATTTTTCAATGATAATAATAAAACAAGGAATAATTTCTTTGAATACAAAACAAAATTTATTCACATGCAACTAAAATTTATATTCAAAACAGAATGAATGGATAATTTTAAGAGAAAACTTAAGGGAAAGTAAACTGATGTATGTATCTTTTGTAAATTCTACACTAGACTTTTTGATCTGTGATACCATATATGGATTGACTGGTGTTTATTGAAGAATTCAAAGTAAAAACTAGAAATTGATCTCAAGAATTCTGTATAAGGATTGTGCTGATCCTGTTACAATATCATCTGCCATGATCCAGAAATTAAGCAACAAAAAAGAAAATAAAATCCTTTTATTGACATGTGCTTCACATTATCTAATATGCAATCTGAATCTCATATTCAGATACCATATGTGTGACATTTTTTACTTTTCCGTCCCCTTGAAGTATTCTAAACACTCATCAAAATATCAGGATTACGTAAAAGGAGTGACAGTTTTAAGAAAATGCATTTCTGTTGAGTTAATATTCCCTTAGAGGAAAAACATTCATTAGAGTCACAATATGTACATTTGTAACATCTATGAGTTCCACTGAAGATGATTGTTAGCACTTTATATATGAGTTGGAAACCAAGTTGACTGACAGACTTTTTTCCTACATCCAAAACTATTAGATATTTAAGAAATACTTTATGTTTGAATATATTGCTCTATATTTTTGAAATAAAATTCTTCATCAGTTGGGACACTTTATATCTCTTAAAGTCTTTGATTTAAACAGGACAAGTACACACTTTACCTTGGAGCTTCTAAATGTGAAGATTCTGGATGAAAATTTTCATTTGAAGTTAGCTTGTTTTGATTTTCTCTAGCCTGCACACTCTGCCTTTCCACTCCATGAAAGCTGTGTCTCTTTTCCTGTCTTTCTTCAGTTTCTGAGTGATCTGGAGTAGTTCATATTTAATGAGAAATCTCTTTACATGGTCTCACAGAAATGATTTAATCAAATTACCACAAGCAGTAATGACTCAATATAAGGTTTAATTTTTTAAAAAAGAGGCAATTGAGCCTAATAAGCAAGGAGTCTGGTTTCAGGCTAATAGCTTATGTGTGATTTTTTCAGGCTCAACCACAGGCAATTACGCTCGTTTTACCTAGTAGGTCTCACATGGAGCAAACCTACAATTCCCACACCAGACTTGGTGCGGAGCCTTTGCAATGCAGTCTCCGAAGGGAATCGCAGTCAGGGACTCAAGGGCATCTGTAAGGCCGTGTTCTTACTGTCCACATTCTGGATTCCTTCCTGAGCATTCACTGTGGAGACTTCCTTATGATAAAGGGGGTTGGGCTAGAGACCTTCAAGACCCTCCTCCACTCTGACACACTGTTCAGTTCTTTCCTAGTCCTAGCCCTTCCCTCTTTGCTT
Source organism: Avahi laniger (assembly GCA_963575035.1). Classification (NCBI taxonomy): domain Eukaryota; kingdom Metazoa; phylum Chordata; class Mammalia; order Primates; family Indriidae; genus Avahi; species Avahi laniger. The sequence continues at coordinate 28,026 of CAUYSK010041275.1, read as the reverse complement.
TTCCCTGGCCACTAGGCTCCCTCAGCAATAAGAGGATCTCCATGTCTGTGTTGATCCACCCTGACTGTTCATGGGGGAAAATGAGACAGTGGGAAGACAGCACTTTCTTTGATTCATTCTCTTTTTTAAAGAAGGATTCAAACTTATTTTTCATTGACAAATATTAACTGAACATACCCATGGGATACAGAGTTATATTTTAATATTTAATACATATAAAGTGTAAAATCAGGATAATTAGCTATGCATCATCTCAAACATTTATCATTTCTTTGTATTGGAAACATTCAATTTCCTCCTTCTATTTGAAACCATATATTATTATTAACTATAGTCATCCTACAGGGGTATAGAACACTGGAACTTATTCCTCTTATCTAGCTGTAATTTTGTATCTTGTAACAAATCTCTCCCTGACTCTCCCGTTACCCCATTCTTTCCAACATCTGGTATCCTGTATTCTAATTTTTACTTTAATGAGATCAAATTTTTCTAGCTTCCACATATAAAGGAGAACATGTAGTATTTAATTTTCTGTTCCTGGCTGATTTCCTTAACACAATGTCCTCCAGTTATATCTGTGTTGTCCAAATTACAGGATTTTATATTTTATGGCTGACTAGTATTACAGGGTGTGTGTGTATGTGTGTGTGTGTGTGTGTATAGCACAATTTCTTTATCCATTCATCTACTGTTGGACACCTAGGCTGATTCCTTATCTTGGCTATTGTGAATAAGACTGCAATAAACATTGGTGTACAGATGTCTCTTAAATATAATGATTTTCTTTCCTTTGGATAAATTCCCAGTTGTGGAATTGCTGGATTCTATGGTAGTTCCATTTGCAGTTTATTGAGAAACATACCGTTTTCCATGGTGACTGTACTAGTTTACATTCCCATCCACAGTGTATGTGCATATCCTTTTTTCCACATTCTTGCCAGAATCTGTTACTTTTTGTCTTTTTTATCCTAATTGGAGTATGACAATACCTCATTGTGGTTTTGATTTACATTTCTCTGATGATTAGCGATAGTGAGATTTTTATCGCATATTTTTTGTTCATTTGTATGTCTCATTTGAGAAATGTCTGTTCAAACAATTCGTCCATTTTTGAATAGGATTGTTTGGTGGGGTTTTTTTTGTTTTTGTTTTGTTTTGTTTTTTGAAATGTTTAGTTTCTTGTATATGCTGGATATTAATCCCTTGTTAGATGAGTAGTTTGCAAATATTTTCATCTGTTCTGTGAGTTGTCTTTTCACTTTGTTGTATTGTTCCCTTTGCTGTGAAGATGCTTTTTAGTTTGATATAATCTCAGTTGTTTATTTTTGTTTTTGTTGCCTATGTTTGGAGGTCTTAATTTAATAATAAAAATTTTTTCAGACCAATGCCCTGAAGCATTTTTTCTTTGTTTTCTTCTAGTAGTTTTATTCTTTTAGGTCTTGAATTTACAATTTTAATCCAATTAAGCTGATTTTTGCATTGGATTAGAAATGGAACTCTAGTTTCATTCTTCTGTCTAGTTTTCTCTGCACCATTTATTGAAGAGACCGTTCTTTCTGCAAAGATCATTCTTGACACCTTTCTCAAAAATCAACTGACTGTAGGCTTGTATGTTAATTTATCAGTTCTCTATTCCATTCCATTGCTTTATGTGTCTGTTTTTATGCCAGTACCAAGTTGTTTCGATTACTATAATTTCATAATATATTTTGAGATTTGCTAGTGTGACACCCTCAGCTTTGTTCTTTTTGCTCAGGATTACTTTGGCTATTTAGGGTCTTTTGTGGTTGCAGACACATTTAGAGATGAGTGTGTGTGTGTGTGTGTGTGTGTGTGTGTGTGTGTGTAATGCGAAGAATGTGATTGGTATTTTGATAAGGATTACATTGAATCTGTAGATTGCTTTGGTTAATATTGTGATTTTAACAATGTTATTTCTTCTGATGTATGAGCATGGGATGTCTTTCCATATGTTTACAGTCTTTTCAGTTTCTTTCATCAGTGTTTTGTAGTTTTCCCTGTAGAGGTCTTTCATCTTCTTGGTTAAATTTATTTCTAGAATTTTTGTTTCTTTTGTATAATAAATGATATTAACTTCTAGGTTTCTTTGTCAACTACTTTATTATTTGTGTATAAAGACACTACTTATTTTTATATATTAATTTTGTATCCAGCAACATTAATGAATTTTTTATCACTTTTAATAATATTTTAGTAGACTAAACAAATCTGTATATAAGATCCTGTTTTCTGCAAACAGGAACAATTTGACTTCCTTCTTTTCAATTTGGATGCCCTTTATTTCTTCCTCTTGTCTAATTGCTCTGGATAGGATTTCCAGTATTATTTTGAATAGTGAAAGTGGCAATTCTTGTCTTGTTCCAGTTATTATATAGATGAATAGCTTTCACCTTTTCCACATTCAGTATGATGTTAGCCTTATGTTTGTCAATTATGGCCTGCATTGTGTTGAGGTACTTTATTCTATAGTTAATTTATTGAGAGTTTTTGCTATTAAGGAATTTTGAATTTTATCAAAAAATTTTTCTGCCTCTATTGAGATGATCACATGGTTTTTGTTCTTCATTCTATTAATGTGATGTATGATGTATATTGATTTGCATGTGTTGAACTATCTTTGCATTCTTGAGATAAATTTCAGTTAATCAAGGTATATTATTTTTTTGATATATTGTTGGAGTTGATTTGCTAGCATTTTGTTGAGGATCTTTGAATCTATGTTCATCAGAGATATTGATCTGTAGTTTTCTTTTTTTGTTGCATCCTTGTCTGGTTTTGGTATCAACTCTATGCTGGCCTCATAGAATGATTTAGGAAGAATTCCTTCTGTTTAATTTTTTGGAAAAGTTCAAGAAGAACTGTTATTAATTCTTCTTTAAAGGTTTAGTAGAGTTCAGTTGTGAAGCCATCCAGTCCTGGATTTTCCTTTGAGGTAAAACTTTTTATTACCAATTAAATACCCTTACCTGTTATTGGTCTGCTCAGGTTTTCTGTTTCTTCTTAGTTCAATCTTGATAGGTTATATGTTTATAAGAACTTATCCATAGACTCCAGGTTTCAAATTTCTTGGCATGTAATTATTCATAGTAGTCTCTAATGATCCTTTGTGTTTCTGTCTTGTTAAGTTTCCTGCTCCTGATCTTGTTGGGACTATTTAGTTTGTGTCCATGGCATTCCTATATTAATGACTTCTCTGGTACCCATTCTTTTTGTCCATTCAACTAGGCAAAAAGAAATACTGTGGAACTCAAAATCATATTAGTCTTTGTGCCCAGAGTTCACTAGTTGTTCTATTTTCTTCCTTTTATCTTTCAGAGTCTTTTAAGTTTGTCTTTTATGTAATGTTCAGGATTTAATACTATTAAAATAGCAAATATTTTTTTTGGTATAAGCAGATAAAATAGGGAAAATGCGTCTATCTTCCCAAAAGTGGAGTCAGTAATGACATTTTGTGTTAAGAAACAGAAAAATTAAAACAGGGCAATTGTACTTAAATATAATAATTTTCAAATAATTTACTTGTTTGAAAGGAAAGACTCAATATTAACATTTTATACATATTTGAAAACCTCCAAAGTCTTTAAGACTATTTCAAAATGAATAAAACAAAACCTAACAATTTTAAACAGCATCTTATACCTAATTTATATAACTTTTTAAAGTATTTTGAAATTCTTTTATTAATTCTATGCATTTCAAATGAGAGGAAAAATACTTTTTTTGAATTGCTATTATTAATGAGAATAAAAAATTTTATTCATCATATTGTTCAATTTTAGAAGACGAAGCACTCATCACTTCCACTTAGAATTTTCTCAGAACTAATCAAGGAAAAAATTGGCACTCTATTATGGAATTGAGCCAAATGTTTCTATTCATAGTTTTCCTCTGCTTGAGACTATGTAAATCTCCTCTCCACTTTCTGCTGCCACTATTTAAGTGTAGAGACTTTCACCTTTTAAAATAAGAAATAAGAAAAACACTGCCACTTTAACAAAAAAAATACCATTGCTTTAATTCTACAACATGATATAAATAACAGGTGCAACTAATTTGCTTCAATTTATAATAACTATAACAACACTGAAAAATATACTGAAGTTTCAGAAATAAAATCCAAATGGAATGATAATATATGGAAAACTGATTTGCCCTTTATGTATGAACACATGATTTCTACTTTTGTTTGCTATTTATTTGATACTTCAGTTCTTTGATCAGAACACAGAAATGTGTGTTTAACTTGATCACACGTTTGAAAATCATTTCCAACTTGTTTTATGTGTGATTGGTGGAGTTTATTATGTACTTGTGAATGTGAATCAAAGTCTTTAAAGCTAATAACCATAATAACAATTATTATGCCTTTGACTTATCATAGTAATTATGGGTATTTTTGGCATTTCCACTACATAATATAAAACAGAAAAAATATACAAATGCATGAAGACCTACTGTAGTGAAACATCTGATTGTATAATCTGGGACAGGACTGTAAATTTTGTGTAATTCTATTAATATTTAGGCAAGTTTCTCTGGGCCCCAATTCCTCGTTGTAAAACAAATACCTAATTTACATGACTTGTATGTTTCTGCTTAAATTGAAACACTCTAAATTAAAAAGATAATATCTCTTCCTACCACAGTCCTAATTTGCTATGTCATCATAAGAAAGAAATAACAAAGGAATCTTTGTAAAACTTAGGGTCTTCCTCTGAAAACGGGTTGTGGGGTGGGACAGAGGTAATAGGTGATCCAATCTTACTCTATCAGTGTGTGATACCTGTGGAACTGGATAGAGGTGAGACTTTGATCTCTCTGCAGGTACCAGTTTTCAACCCTAGGAGATCTTTCACCGCCTTTGCATAACAAATATTTTGTAACATCCCTTTCCAATGCTGAAATGAAAGTCACAGATAGAGTAACCAACCTGTACAAGTTATTTCTAGAAAATGTACATGCATATAACATCATAGCAGGAAAATAAAGGAGATAAAGAAGGAAGGCAACTAAAAATAAAACAATATAAATTCCAACATGTAAATGTTTAAGCATGTAACAGTAAACAACATGATTAAATACTAAAATGCTTACACCTATTTCTACAGCTGTGAATATAGACTAAGTGTAGTCCTGATGATTCAAGTATTGAACGCTGCTGCTATTATTTAATAATAACATGCAGTTACAAAATAGTGAACAACTAAAGGACAATTTGAACAAAAAACAAGCACAAGCTACGTTTTATTGTAGTTGCATTATTGAAAAATTGCATTTATTTATTAAAATTATGCAAAAGGTACTTGACATTAATGGATGTGTCATTGTTATGTTCTAGTCTTATAAAACAACATTTTCACACACATGATGGTCTGGCCATATGTAAGATGTGGGCCAATCCTTTGTTAAGATAGACTGCTATGATCATCACAAAATGTCTAGAAATATTGCCCTACAAATGGTGATAATCTAAAACATCCTCACAAAATTCTAAAATGTCCTTTAGGTAACTATACTAGCCCCATCTGAAGCTATTGTTCCTGAAGGACATATACTTCTTGGGACTCCTAGAAATATCAGATATGTATAGAAAAGCAGGAAGTTAGCAAATTTTAAATGAGACTGAACATTCTGGTAAGCAGTGATTATATATTTCACCTGATATCTCTTAACAACTTGAGTAGCCTTCTATGCATCAGTATATCTTAATTTTAATATCCTTAGTTTGAAATATTAAATACAATTTAAAATCCAGAAGAATAATCTTACATTGATATTTAAAGATACTTGAATCACAGATTTTTTGTGTGAGTGTCAAACTAAGTTAAGTGCCTTCAAAAGCATTCAGCCCAGACTTTAATTTAGAGGAAAGTGTCCAAAGTCTTCACAATATATGGTAGATGCTAATGTAATATATTGAATGATCTCCTGCCCATGCAATGTTCAAAGATCTTATGAGATTTCCCAAATCATGAATATTTTTCTGCATTGACCATGACTTTGTGATGGAATTTAAAATAGTCCCATTTATCCAGGATGCTACTCTATCCTCCAACACAAAAGGGCCAGATACTGTGAAACACACTGGTATTCTTCATTATATCTATTTTAGGACAATCCACAATGACAATAACAATAATATCCAAATAAAGTAAAGGACAAAGATACATACAAATTGTTTTAATGGTTTTGTGAAAATTCACACAGATACTTAAATATAGTTAAAATACACATATTACAACACGAGTAAAAATGTTGCAGTTGGAGTCAGTTGGCTATTTGATATTAACATTTTAATTCACAGTTTCATATAGCCCTCTAATCAAATAAGGTTACGATATGAAGACTATTAATCAGTTCACCTGGCTTTCATATTTTGAAAATCAGTTAGTTAATTCAACAAATGTAATGACTTCATCTAAATGGGGTCTAACGACTAGGTAGTGTATTACATCTGTAGGGACCATCGCTGGGCAAAAATTGGCTTAAGCCCAGAGTCAGCGAAACTGGATGTGCTCTCCTTGGGGCCAGAGGACAATAGGTCCAGACACGGTCTGTTGAACAAACAGAACTATTCCTCATGACAGATAGCTTTATGACAGATAACCAAGCACTTGGGGTCTTGCAAACAAGCCAAGGTGTCTCATTGTCCTGCATACGGTAATGACATAAAGAAGTTAAGATGAAAGAAGTTAAAATGCAAACGTCTGCTTCCCTTAAGCAATCGTCTGGAAGCAATGAAAATGTGTTTTCCTCAAGGCGCCCAAGATAGTCACATACCAGGAAATAGCTGCCGGACATAGAAAAAATATATAATAAAACAACTGGTAGAATTCACTACTTCAGTCTTGTACGTTTTGTGTGTGTGTCTGTGTGTTTCTTTCTGTGTCCATCCCCCATCCTGCAATCCAGGCCGTGACAATATCATATGCCAATTAAGTATAAATGAAACCAAAAATTAGATACATTTTTATTTATATTGTGTTCTTCGCTTCACTTTGGTCTACTTCAGGATGAAAAGGAATAAAACTGTAGATAAGGTTCTGATAAATTTCAATGTTTTTGTTATGATTATAAATTCCATAATACTCCAAATAACAAAAATGTTTTAAAAACTTAAAACTCTTACAAAATTCAGAATTGTATCTGGGTGTATGCATGTGAATTGTTTTCTTATTTTTAGTGTAGCAACTGACCACCTTTATTTGGCATGAGAGCCATCTGACACTTTAGTATACATTTGACTACTATAATATAAAAATGACAGTCTCATAAAATATATAAAACTAATCTGAAAACTTGGGTTTTCTCTTCTATTTCTTTAATAATAGTACACAATTCATAACTATCCTAAATTACTATGATCTACTATGGATAAAAAGGTGACTTTAGGGTTGAATCGGGTGAAAAACACAGTCTACTTGGTGACATGCAATGGAATCAAAGTGGACATTCAGGTATCAAATTTACTGAACACAGAGAATATAAATGGAAGATGAGAATCCCTTATTTGAAATGATTGATACTAGGAGTGTTTCATATATTTTCAGATTTTGAAAACAGTGAGATAGCTTGGGGATGAGACCGAAGCATAAACATGAAATTTATTTATGTCTCATGCTCAACTTATACACATAACATGAAGATAATTTTATTTTTCTGTTGGGGATGCTAAATAAACTTTGTGTTGTGCACTTACGTTTGGACTGTGACCTGACTCACATGTCAGGTCACATGAGGTCAGGTGTGAAATGTTCCTTTCGTGGCATTATGTTGGCTCTCAAAAACTTTCAAATTTTGAAGCATTTTGGATTTCATGTTTTTTAATTAGGGATGCTCAACTGATATATATAACTATATAAGAAACACAGGTTCAGTGTTCATCCTTCCTTAAAATAGTCACCACTGACACCTACAAATGTTGTCCCAAGTGCCTTATTCAGTGAAAGTGTAATAAAAGTCAAAATGGATACAATCGGATCTGGTCTTTGGCATATTAGTCAGGCCCACACACAATTGCTTCAAGGGATATGGTATGCTCACTTTGAAATGCACTTTTAAAATTTACGAAGATGGGCATTTAAAATTAGTGTTAAAGGATACTTTATTTTGAAGAAAAAGCAAGTGTTTGAACCAAAACCTAAAAGTATATAAAAAATGGGTTTTTAATACACAAACAAGAAAATTGCTTGTGAATTGGCTCCCTATAGAGAATAATATATCTTAATAAAATTTAGAGTATATAGCTTATATCTGCTAGTTGCTGTAACTGTTTGATTATTTATATAGAATACTATGATAAATGGAATATAAATACATAAAGGAAATGTGTGCGTGTCTGTGTGTGTGTGTGAAGGATATCACGCGCAGTTATAAAACCTCACTGTGCTGCATTTTCCAACAGTGGCTGGTTTGAAATACCGCAAAAGTCGGACTGATATCACTTAATCTACCAATGTTCAGAACAATTTTCAATTCCTTGATTTTTTCCTAAGAAGAAAAATATCAAAGTGTCCACTCTCCTACACAGAACAAAATAAAAATCAAAGAACTCTGTAGGGGGGAAACTTTCTGTGTTGACGGTTCTAGGACATACTTGATTTTTCTTCAACCTTTAGTAAGGAAGAAATCCAGTAACGTGTGACAGCTGTAAATCAGTTAATGAAACGATTTAATCCTACTGTCTCATAAATCAATACTCAGGAAATGTTAGATTATATGTGAGAAATCTATTCATCGGATCAACTTATATTTTTCTCTCAAAGTAAAATTAAATGATATACAGTTTTTTCTACTTGCTATTGAAAAATGACATGCTAAAAAATGGTGGTGTTTGACCCCAAATTACCAAAGTTGAGCATGTCTAAGACACTTTGAATAATTTCTTGGCTAGTGGGATGGTGAATATATTTTGTCTGGAGAAAACCGAATAAGTATAGCAATATTGGAAAACCATAGGCCAGGGTCAGCGAACTTTTTCTGTAAAGAAGCAAATAGTAGATATTTTAGACTTTGTAAACCAAGAAGCAAAATCGAAGTTATTATGTAAGTAATTTCTAGTGGGTGAACCAGGTAAAAGACAAAGGCTGTATGATGACATACAACAGTATTAAAGTGGTCATTATAGGCATTAAATTTACTGAAGACAGAAAATATAAAAAGATAAAAATGGGAAAATATACATATAAGGTACACCTTCACTTATGTAAGAAGAGAGAAAACAAATTTATTTTCCCTGACTATTTATATTATTTCTAGACTTAAAACTCTGTTTCACAGACAGCATTGTTAGGCTTTTTTGTCATTGGCATTACTAACTTTCCTTGTTTACACTGTTTATTTATTTTGAAAGGTTAGCATTAAAAGACATGTTTGTTTTTCCTCTTTGGCATTACTGTTAAATATCCTTCTCTTCTTTATCCTCTCTCACCTCCCCATATGAGCGGAAAGTTCGTTTAGTATACACGCACATATAGTATCATTCCATGGTTGTTTTTCTGCATATATGAGTCTTGAAAAAATAAAATATACTGCTATGTAGACTTTAGAGGTGAGATCTACTTTTTTCTTCTAACAAGCACCAGGGCTCCTATGTCATAGCTCTGATTGATTTTCTCTATTATGATCTGACTTTTTCTCTATTGTGGTCTGATTGACCATGACAGAGAAATCATAGGTGAAGTAAATGCTATTTTAGTGCTTGTGGTTAATAGGCAATATTCTAAGAAAATGTCACAATAATCACTTTAACATTTACTTTTCAAAATATATTTTTTAATCTCCTTTGTATTACAAAAAAATAAATAGACCTTAGTACTGAAATGATTATCTGTATTTGAATTATTCAGATATTTTTGATATTTTAAAATGCACCTAATCTTTAAAGTGTAACATTTCATTGAGATTGAAGTTTGCTATACTTCTCATTCATTTAGGCCACATGAAAGATTTAGAACAGATTTATTCTTTGACCCAAATTCCAAACCATTCAAATTTGCGAGTTAAATAATCTTCAGGGTTTCAGCGTGTTTCATTCAGTGTAGTTGTCTCAATTAAATTTGAAATTATACAGTAAATGAAAAGCCGTTAAAGCATTCAATTTATTTTAAAGAATTGACTTTGTAAGATTAATTGCTTAGGAAATTTTGTGAACAATTAACCTTTCTAAACAACACATTTTCTTTCTAGAAATATGTTAAAATTACTTGAAAAAAACTTCCTGAAGTTTCGGGTTGAAAAATATTTAATTGGAATTATAATTCAAAAAATTAAATGTGCTGTAGTCAGAATGACGCTAACCACAGGAGGGAAAAGTGTCCATGAAAAGAGTTTTCTAAAACTCAGTTTCTTACACCTTCCGTTTACCTTTAACAATATGTGTCTTTTCTACCTTTGAAAATATCTTTTATTTGAGGCCCAATTTAAAATGCTACTCTCCCAAAGTTTTCATTTAAATAACTTAATCTTCCCTAACCCTTACAATTTCAAACATATTTTTTCATTTTTTAACAGACTAAAGTGTTTTTAAAAACATGTGTATGTATTTGTTCCTGTCTTTTGCTTGCCTTGCTAGAGAATAAGGTGCCTCCTACTTTCTAGCTTTTTTGTCTTTCCTGACATTTTAGTGCAGTCATTCTCACAATTTCAGAAAAATTAGCCTCCTCATGGGTGTCTACAATGCCAATCCTACTAGGTAGGGTTTGTTAAGAAGAGTGTCCACTACATAGAAAGTGCCTAATAAATTATTTATAGCAGTGTTGGGGAAGTCAAATGAATGAACAGAGAAAAAATAAATTTTAAAGGTAAAAACATGCAGAGAGGAAGCAACATTCGGCAGAATATAAATAAGATGTTGCTGCTATAATACTATACTTTTTCTTGGTTTATTTGGGCAACTTAGCATTTTTCAGAAAAATAGGAAATTAAAATCTAGATTGTTCTACTAGGCTCCAGTGAAAAAAACCTGCCCATGTACATTATAAACTCCTTGGCCTGGACTCCAGGACTTACTCTTCACTCTGCTCATATCCTCCCTCACTCCAAGTCTGAATTCCCATCACAGCTGAGGTCACGCCATTACGAAGTCTATAGCAGGGGCTCTTCTAAGACTTCTTGGGTATTTGTCTAGCTGGCATCTTAGTTTGGATTTCTAAAAGGTATCGAATTTTACACCTTAATAATTAAATTCTTGCTATCTCACCCAGATTGCAAACTTATCCCTTTCTTGTTCTTCCACATCCCAGTTGCTAGCAACTTCATCTTGAACTTGTTAGGTGAAAAACACCGCATCTTAGATACTGAATACCAAATCCAACAGCAAATCTTGTATTTTCTCCTTCATCATTGCCGCTACCAAAACTGAGGCTAAGACACTATTGTGGGCTGAATTGTGTTTCCCCAAAATTCATATGTTGAATCCTTAACCCTTTGTTTTCAAAATTTGACTATATTTGGTGACAGGGCCTTTAAAAATGTGGTTAAGTTAAAATGAGACCATAGAGGTGGGCCCTAATCCAGTGTAATTGGTGTCCTTATAAGAAAAGGAGATGAGGACATTGAAATATCAGGGATGTTGAGACACAGAGGAAAGACCACGTAAGAATATAGCAAGAAAACAGCAATCATATGCAAGCAAAAGGGAAAGGCCTCAGAAAAACCTACGTAAACAAGTACCTTGACCTTAGATGTCGAGCCTTGAGGACTGTGAGAAATAAATTTCTGTTATTTAAGCCTGCCAATCTGTGGGGGGTTTTTTATGGCAGTCCTAGTAAATTAATAAGGACACTAACATTTCCCACCCATATTGTTGCAATGTTGTCTACCTTTCTGATCCTACTTTGACCCTCTGCCATCTATTTACCACAATCTAGGGTTATTCTTACAAAACAAATTTTACGATGGAATTCTTCTGCATAAAGAAGTCCAGTTATTTCCTGTGTTACACAGAAAAAAACATACACTCTATTCCTTTGATCTTCTGGGCTTTACAATCTTTCTCCCAGCACTTCTCAGACTTCAGCTCCTTCCACAACCCTCCTCCCCTCTCTATCTTAGCCTCTCTGGATTCCCAAGTGTTCTCTTAACACACCTGGCATATGCCTGATTCAAGGTCTTTGCACATGTGGTTCTATCTGTTTTTAATTCTTCCACACCGTTTTCCATGTTTCATACCTTAAGCTTTGGTCATATTTCTATTCCAATGTAACTGTAACAGAGAGGCCTTTCTTGAGATCTCTCTCTAAAATAACTTCCTCTGACACCCTCACATTTATATTTCCTTTTCCTACTTCATTTTCTTCATAACAAATATTTATTAATACTTGTTTATAGGTTTTTGAACTCTTTTACAACTAAGCCCTTAAGCTATATAAGAACAGGGATGATGTTTATTTCACTAAATGCTATAGTCCCAATATTTAGAATAGTTTTGGGCACATATTTGACATTCAATAAATACATTTTAAATGCGTGAACAAAAGAATTTCTTGACTAGTTAACAACATAGATAACCTTGTTTGTCGAATTGCTTAGCCTAGTTCTATGAACAGTTGATGCTTTATGCTTTTACTCTTATAATCAGAGGTAATATTTTTCCTCCTATGTCTGATCTATCTTTTTCTAGAGTTGAGTATCACACCCTTGCCTTGTCATTGTTTGCTTCTGTTCCAATTTAGAGTCTGTTTCTGGTACAGCTTGTCTCCCATGTCACAATTATTTGTAATTGTAATACATAATTTTAATTTCAATTAATTTGACAGTCTGAAATTTCATTTTCTGACAATTTTCAATACTTAAATGCTTTTTTGGTTTGTTTTTTGTTGTTGCTGTTGTTGCTCGCTTGTTTTTGTTTTCTACAGAAAAAGACCAAAGCACATGATGGAAAAGAAAAGGTACAAAGACTGGAGACAGGTAACTAAAATGCAATATATTTCCTTTTTGTCCTCTTTGTCCAGTATAACCTATCTTTCAAACATTTCAATTTCCTCATGCTGTTTCCTAGCTCTAGATTATTTCCAGTCTTCTTTATTTTTGCTACATGTCCCTTCACTCATATTTAGTATCCTTAAAAGGAAAAATACAAGTTTTGCTCATACAAAATTTGTGTCTACTCCTAAGAACAAATCAGGGAAATGATTATTTAGTTTAGAGATAACAATTGTGAAATATTTGGCGTAAATAAGTATACTGTGCCATGCAGGTCTGACCTGAGGCTGACATCTATTTCCTGTTTATATTTCAATATCACCTGAAATTGGGATTTTATTACAAAACAAAAGTGAAACTTGGGAATGTACTTTTGTTGAAAATTAAATTCTTAGCCTGTCAGAAGTAGCAAATCTTTTGCTAGCATTTCTATATTATGATCTCATGCTTTCATAATAACAAACATGAATCATTTTTATCTAATTTATTTAGTTTCACATTTCAAATAATGTCACATCATTGTAGTTGTGTTATATCACTAAGTTTTACACATGAATCAGAAAAAATAAAATAGCTTATGCAAGCAGCATGTTAAAAGTCCCTCAAAAATAACTACTCAAATTCAAATTAAAAATTTAGCAATATCAGATACCATATGACAAAAGAGTTACATAATTATCCACAAAATTATGAAAACAATAGCAGACAAAATATTTATACTGTTTATAAGTAAATAATTGCTAAGGTAATGCAGGGCATGGGTTGACTTTACTAATTGCATTCTTTTCCTATTACCACAAATTTAATGGCTTTAAACCATACAAATTTATTTTCTTACAATGCTGAAGATCAAAGTGTAAAATAAAGGTGTTATTTGGGCTGCATTATTTTGGGAGCCTTCAGGAAAGAATTTGTTTCTTTGTCTTTTTCAGCTTTCAGAGGTCACTTGTATTCCTTAGCTCATGGCCCCTTCCTCAAATCACTTCAACTTTTTGAGTCTCCTACTACTGACTCTGACTTTCCTGCCCTTCTCTTATAGGATGCTTGTGATTACATTGGATCTACCTGGAAAATACAGGATAATCTCCAGATCCCAAATCCTTAAGTTAATCACATCTGCAAAGCCCATTTTTACCAACTCAGATAATATATCGACAGACTTCAAGGAATAGGATGGGCACATCTTTGAAGGGAATATGAATAATAGTTAAATAAATACACATTTATGCACATATGTAGTGGTTTTTGTATATATATCAAAGTGCTCAAAGAAAGCATTGGATATTTTCAGTTGACATAGTTGCATTATGTAGTCATAATATATAAAAATGCCAAGTACCGATGATCTTTTTGGGGGGAGTTTATGTTCTACATTGTTGCAAGAATCAGCTAGTCTGCAACTGATTTTCTGTTGTCCTCTTTTTGCCTGTGACAACCACATCGACACTTTCCTTGTTTGTGCTGGAAGAATTTTAGTAGTGTTGCATGCTAGGCACATTGAGTAGTCATACACATTGGACACTGTCTGATATTGATTTAGTTTCACCATTTCCAAACTCACATTATATCTCAGCTTTCAGATGTCATCACATCATCATGCTAAAGCTACTTCAACAATCTTGTCATTTCAATTTTTCACACTTTTTCATTTGTTTGTTATTTTGACAATCATATACCACAACACATACCAATAGGTAATGCTGTAGAAAAATAGGAAAAATTGTAGTATCAAAATTGTCAAACCTCATGTCATAGATAAAGTCACATTAAAATAATACAGGAATATTTTAAATCATATATTTGATAAACTCCTCTTAAACTATTATATTTTCTTTTACTTTTTATATTTTTGATGAAGAAGGGTATTATAAGCCTCAATACCAATCTTTTTTCCTTTCTATCCATCTTATATTTATTTAAAGGATTCACTGTTTGGTAAACCACAGCCCTTGATCATTTGTTTACATATCAACTCTGACTGCTTTTGTACTATAATTGCAGAGTTGGATAGTTGCAACAGAGACCCTCCACCTACAAAACTGAAAACATTTAGTATCTGGTCCTTTACAGATAAGTTTGTTGACCCTTATTTGAAAGGACTGAATATAATTCGTGTTTCAGTGAGTAGGTAGTGATATTTTTTAAGTACTTAAAATACATTTGTTATGTATACACACATACACATATGTGTGGGTGTGTATTTATGTTATGTCTGATGGCATTTTATTAGTACTACCACTTGATACCAAAGAATAAAATAGTTTAATGAAGTATAATGTCCTCACCCAAGTTATCAAAATCAAGCAGATGAAAAATTTTTACCTATCTCTATGTGTGTCACTGCATTCTATCATCATTTCACCTCTTGGTTTCTGCCCTGATTCTCCAGAGTTTAATTGGGGAAATGAGAATAGATTTTGACAATTCTTCTTTTTTTTTTATCTTCTTTATTACTCATTCTTGTTGATCCATCCAGTTGTGTGTGTGTGTGTGTGTGTGTGTGTGTGTGTGCGCGCGCGTGTAGATACAGATGTACATTTCTTCCGTTACTCTTTATTTTACCTGCTACAAATCAGTTTCAAATCAACATTGTCTTTTGATGCTACTATTACTTATTCATTCTGTGCCCCATCCCCTGATTTAGTGTTATAGAAAGCCAAGGTTAACTTAGCAAAATTTGAATTTGATAGTTTTTTTTTTCTGTTTCTTAAAACTCTTGACTAGTTTTCATTGGTCCAGGATAAAATAAAAATGATTAGGATGACCTACAAGACTCTGAATCTAAAAATGTATTCTGCCTCCTCCCATATCACTCCTTCCTTGATTACTCTAGTCAAAATGAATTTTCCATCTATGATTTCCCAGAATGAGCTTAGCTCTTGTCACTGCTTATAGCCTTCTTTCTCCTAGTGCTTTAGATCTTAGCTTAAATTTTAATATATTTTCACTCCATTGATTTTTCTCATAACATTCTATTTTTTTTTCCGTCTCAGAACTTAAAATAACTTGTAATATTATTTACATGTGTGCATCTCTTTATTTAATGCCAATGTCCTGCAATTGACCATAAGCTTAACAAGGACAGAAACCAAGTCTGATTTACCTTATCAGCCATTCCATGCCAAGACCTAGTCTAGTACAAGGCACAATATATGATGGGCATTCAATAGATAAGTGTTGAATATTCTTTTAACTTGTTATTGCTATCTAGCATCCTGGTTTTACTGCTTTATTCTTGATATTTTGAAAATTATTTTTATTCCCCAGCAAAATCCTCCTTTCCTTTTTTTGAAGTTTGCCTTCTGCTCAGCCTTTAGCGTGGCCATCTTATCCCATGTGAACCACTGGGTGCCTTGGAGACATTTATCACTATTTAGTTACATGCATCTATATTTGTCAGGTGACCTAGTACTAACTATTTAACATTTTGAAATATATCTGTCCTAATAGAGATATCTCATGGACTAAGATATATTTCCACTCTCCTGTCATTGAAACAATTGAAATGATATTGAAATAACACAAGTGAAATTATTTTTCAATTGATTTGCTTGAAAGAAAACAAAAACAAGTAGTCCTAACAGAGCATGAACAACCAATATATCAGGCATATCTCATTGTGATCCATCCACTGAGCATAGTACAAATTAACTAGTCACTTATAAATGAGAAGAAAGATGAGAAAAAAACAACTTTTACAGTGTACCTGTTAACTTAGGTATAATCACCCCAATCATTGGAAAAAAAAAAAAGTTATCCAAATTAATATATATTTAAAAAGTGCAACATTGCAAAGTAATTCTTCCTGCTAAAAAAAATATGTCATAGATTTTATGTTCACATAAAAATGTAATTTTATAATTCACATTTATTTATTTTATGCTAGATAACAAACTCTAGATATGACTTTATGCTACGGCAAGGCTATTTATTTGTTAAATGTACTATTATTAATATTTCCTCTGCTTAGAACCATAACTGGTAAATAGTGGATACTCAATAAATTTTTATTGAACTATTGAGTTAATGTTAACTTGGCCACATTTAATATTTTATCTGTTTCACAGGAAGAAACACTTTTAACAAGATGAAAAATTAAGACTTACATAGGTCAATAAACAAATAAACCCTTTTTTACAATTCTATTCATTATATCTTTTCTAATACGAACTAGTCACAATTTTAGGGAACCATGGAACAAACTACAAGTATGATTTATAAGCCTCTGTTACTTAACATAGGATTCCTTTGTTTCTACAAAGAATTAATAAAAGATGTCTGAAATCTATCCATAGGAACTAAAGTTTCAATAAGCTAAAAATGTTAACTTTTCTAGAAACGATTAAGTTTGATGAGTGTTTTGACTCCCTCTTTTTCATTAAGCTCTGGTATCTTCATCTAGATCTCGGGGACCTGAGGACAAGGAGGAGGCGTTTTTAATGTCTTCACTGTATTTTAAATGTTTCCCTGAATCTTTGAAGCAATGGCATTTCTAGCGAAACTCTTACCCACACAAGTGCTATAAATAAACTGTGCCTGCCTATAAAGTGCCGATATGAGTTGTTGTACAGTAAAAAAAAGATGAATGTTTTATTTGCATGACACCTATCTCACCAACTTTGAAGAGTAGGAAAAAAAGTGCTTTTCTGGTCTCAGATTCTATTAATTTTCCATTAATGACACAGAAAGCACAAAAATGACAGAATCTATGAAAAATGTGACCTCTTTTAGCTCAGGTGGGGATAGAATTTTTAAAGTCCAACATGAACAGAGAAAATTTATTGTAAAATATCATGAAGAGGAAAAGTTCTTTCAGACCTAAGAATGAGCTAAGTATACTGAGACAGCCGTCAGAAGAGGCATTCCTGAGTATTTGCCCTAGATGCCGATATACAACAAAAGGTCACAAGAGGCCACATGAGCTTCTGCCCATCAGCTGATTTGGAACCCAGAAATTAGGCAACTAAATCTCCTTCTAGTAGGAAATCCTGTTACTATTTCTTTCAGGAACTTTACTACAAGTTATGCCTCTAGTCATATCACACCTGATTTGAATATACACTTAATTATTTTTGTCCTCATATATTTATTTTTTATTTATTTTTATGTTTTGATTTCTGCATATTATGGGGGTACAAATGTTTGGGTTATGTTGCCTTTGAGTCCCCCCCATCAGAGCTTCAAGCATGTCCATCCCCCAGATGGTGAGCAACGCACTCATTATGTATGTATATACCTATCCCCTCCTCCCCCTTCCCATCTGCCCGACATCCCATAAATATTAATCCTATATGTGCACTTAGGTGTTGATCAGTGAAACCAATTTGCTGGTGAGTACATGTGGTGTTTATTTTTCCATTCTTGGGATACTTAGTAGAATGGGTTACACCTCTATCCAGGAAAATACAAGAGTGCTATATCACCATTGTTTCTTATAGTTGAATGATACTCCATGGTATTTATATGCCACAGTTTATTAATCCTCTCATGTATTGATGCGAACTTGGGTTGTTTCCACATCTTTGCAATTGTGAATTGTGCCGCTATAAACATTTGAGTGCAAATGTCTTTTTTATAGATGTCTTTTGTTCTTTTGGATAGATTCCCAGTAATGAGATTGTTAGATCGAATGGTAGATCTACTTGTATCTCTTTAAGCTATCTCCATATTGCTTTCCATAGAGGTTGCTCTAGTTTTCAGTCCCACCAGCAGTGTATGAGTGTTCCTATCTCTCCACATTCATGTCAACATTTGTTGTTTTGGGACTTTTTGATAAAGGTCATTCTCACTGGAGATAAGTGATATCTCATTGCGTTTTTGATTTGCATTTCTGTGATGATTAGAGATGTTAAGCATTTTTTTCATATGTTTCTTAGCCATTATTCTGTCTTCTTTTGAAAAGTTTCTGTTCATGTCCTTTTCTCACTTTTTGATAGGGTTGTTTGATATTTTTTTTTTTTGCTGATTTTCCTGAGTTCTAAATAGATTCTAGTTACCAGCCCTTTATCGGATGTGTAGCATGCAAAAATTTTCTCCCATACTGTAGGTTGCCTGATTGCTCTTGTGACAGTTTCTTTGGCTGTTCAGAAGCTTTTTAATTTTATCAGGTCCCATTTATTTATTTTTGTTGTTGCTGTGATCGACTTTGAGTTCTTCTTCATAAATTCTTTACATAGGCCAGTGTCTATAAGAGATTTTCCAACATTTTCTGCTAGAATTCTAATAGTTTCACACCTTAGGTTTAAATCTCATGGCATGAATTGATTTTTGTCAGAGGTGAGAGGTGTGGATCCTATTTCAGTCTTCTACATGTGGCTATCCAGTTTTATCAGCACTATTTATTGAATAAGGATTCTTTTTCCCAGTGTATATTTCTGTCTGCTTTGTCAAAGATTAGATGGGTATATGAGGATGGTTTTATATGTGGGTTCTCAGTTCTGTTCACTGGTCAATGTCCTGTTCTTGTGCCAGCACCAGGCTGCTTTCATTACTATAGCCTTATAGTATAGTTTGAAGTCTGATAAATTGATACCTCTCATTTTGTTTTTATTGCCTAGTATTGCTTTTTCAATAGGGGGTCTTCTCTGGTTCCATACTAAACGTAAAATTATTTTTTCTATATCTGTGAAAAATAATGTTGGTATTTTATAGGGATTGAATTAAATCTGTAGATCACTTTCGGTAGTATAGACAATTTAACAATGTTGATTTTGACCATCCATGAGCATGGTATGGTTTTCCACCTGTTTACGTCCTCTGCTATTTTCTTTCTCTGTGTTTCATAGTTCTCGCTGTAGAGGTCTTTTACCTCCTTAGTTAAATATATTTCCAGATATTTTATTTTCTTTGTTGCTATTCTGAAGGGAATTAAGTCTTTGATTTGGTTCTCAGTGTGACTGTTATTGGTATATATGAATGCCTCTAATTTGTGTGTATTGATTTTGTATCCTGAGACTTTACTGAATTCATTTATCAATTCCAGGAGCCTCAAGGTTGAATCCGTGGGGTTTTCTAGATATAATATCATATCATCTGCAAAGAGTGAGAATTTGATCTCCTTTGTCCCCATTTGGACACCCTTAATTCCGTTCGCTTGTCTAATTGCTGTAGCAAGGACTTCCAGAACTATGTTGAATAGAAGTGGAGATGGTGGGCAACCTTGCCTGGTTCCAGTTCTAAGTGGGAATGCTTTCAATTTTTCCCCATTCAGTATGATGTTGGCTATGGGTTTGTCATATATGGTTTGTATCATTTTTAGGTAAGCCCCATCTATGCCTATTGTGTTAAGTTTTTTTATCATAAAAGGGTGTTGAATTTTGTCAAATGCTTTTGCTTTTTCTTCTATTCATATGGTGAATTACGTTTATAGATTTGCGTATGGTGAACAATCCCTGCATCTCTGGCATGAAGCCCCTTGGTCATGATGGATTATTTTCTTGATCAGAACCTGGATTTGGTTTGCTAGGATTTTGATGAAAATTTTTGCATCCATATTCATAAGGAATATTGGACTGTAGTTTTCTTTTTTTTTTTTTTATTGCGTCCTTTTCTGGTTTTGGTATCAAGGTTCTGTTGGCTTCATAAAATGTGTTGGGGAGAATTCCATCCTTCTCGATGTTGTGGAATAATTTCTGTAGGATAGGCACCAGTTCTTCTTTATAGGTGTGGTGAAATTCGAGTGTAAATCCATCTGCTGGGACTTTTCTTTTTAGGAAGTTTCTTTTTATTGCTGTTTCAATTTCAGTACTTGATATTGGTCTGTTCAGGAATTATATTTCTTCCTGGTTGAGCCTAGGAAGGCTGTGTGTTTCTAAAAATTTGTCCATTTCCTCCACATTTTCCAGTTTGTTTGTTTTTGTAGTATTCATAGATTATATCTTGTATCTCCATGGCATCAGTTGTAATTTCTCCTTTTTCATTCCTAATGGAGCTTGTTAGAAATTTTTCTTTTCTCCTTTTTGTTAGTCTAGCCAAAGTTGTATCAATTTTGTTTATTTTTTCAAAGAACTTTTTGTTTTATTAATTTTCTGTATAGTTTTCTTGTTGTCAGTTTCATGTAGTTCTTATTTGACTTTATAAATTTCACTTTTTCTGCTGGGTTTGAGGTCAGTCTGTTCTTCTTTTTCCAGTGCTTTGAGATGATTCATTAGGTTGTCTATTTGTGACCTTTCTGCTTTTTGCATATAGGCATTTATGGAAATAAACTTTCCTCTCAGGACTGCTTTAGCTGTGTCCCACAGATTTTGGTAACTGTGCCTCCTTTGTCATTTAGTTCAGAGAATCTTTTGATTTTTATCTTTATGTCCTCATATGTTTAGATTCTTAATACAAACTGAAATAATTCCTCACCTAGTGCTTTAAGGATTCAAGATTAAATAGTTTTGTTTTAGGGAAAAGAAATAAGTTCTGGCATGGAGTGGAGAAATGAGACAGGAAAACAAGGGAAGCCAAAAAAGGACTTATTATAAAGCCAACTACCACTAGGGGTGATTGCAGCTTAAAACCTTGAGGAATCTCTGAGAATGGTATAAAACCCATTCCTCTGTTATACCACCAGGGAAAAAGTAGCTGAAGCACTTACAGTCCACTTCCCATTAGTCATTGCTCAAGGGCTGCTCCCAGAGGGTGTTTATTTCCTGCCTTTTCAGACTTGCCCGGTGGCAAGACAGACACCCTCCCTGGCTCCACAGAGAGCAGTCAGGCAGTGATACAGATACTGATGATGGAAGAGATGGGGGAACAACTCAAGGGAGTGGGTGATGTACTATGTTCTGTTATTCTATGTTACAAGATATTCTTCAAAAACCAAGATGTTTTAGAGAATGCATAGTGTTCCATCATTCTCACAATGAAATAGTTCACATTCTGGTGAAAAGAACAACACAAATAATTAAAACATAATTTTGAACATGTATAATTATGTTATGCACACAATTCTATGAGTATGACTGTCTTTTTTGGAAATCAAGAAAGGCTTTTATGTCAGTCTGGGAATTCAATAGAGTAAATATTAAGATGGATTTAGAAATGTGAAAGATTTATTGGGGATAACACCTGTGTATTAGGGTTCCCCAGAGAAGCAGAACCAACAGCATATATGTGTGTGTATACATACACCCTGTTGCTTCCATGTATATATATATATATATATAAATATATATACTCATACACACACACACACACACACACACACACACACACAAAGAGAAAGAGAGACTGAGAGATTAAGAATTGGCTCCTGCGATTATGGAGGCCTAGCTGGAGAACTTGGAATGCTTGTGGTATTCAGGTTGAGTTTGAAGGCCTAAGAACTAAGGGAGCCAATAGTGAACTCCCAGTCTGAGTCCAAAGTCTGAAAATTGTGGTGCGTGGATGTAGCGGCACTGGTATAAGTCCTAGAGTCTGAAAGCCCAAGAGCCAGGATCTTCAATGTCTAACAGTGGGAGCAAATGATGGATATCCTAGTTCAAAAGGGGGGAGAGAGAATTCACCCTTTCTCTGATACCTTTTTCTATTCTGGTCCTCAACTTATTGGATGATACTCAAATATGTTGGTAAAAGCAATCCTCTTTGCTCAGCATTACAATTCAAATTCTAATCTCACTCAGAAAAACCCTCACAGTCACACCAATAATAATGCTTTACCAACTATTTGGGAATCCCTTCACTCAGTCCAGTTAACACAAAAAAATTAACCATCATAGCCTATGAAAGACAAGAAGAAGAGGGATCAAGAGTAGTCAGAGAGGGCTTTAGACTATATTGCTGATTTGACCCTTGTGAAAGTAGAGGAAGAAAGAAATATTAGGTAGGAAGAGTTTCAGACTTCAGTGAAGCTTTGAGAAGAATCCTCCATCACTCTAACATGGAGCTCCAGTGAAAAGATTGCCCTGTGTTGGGCAGAAATGACCAGGCTCTAGTACCTCTGATGTGTCCAACCATTGAGTGGGAACTGTCCAGAGGAGGGTGGCCTCCCTCGAATGCTGTGGTTGAGTCGCAAAATGCTGCAGGTGGAAGGCGTTGACTACTTGCACTCAGGTAGCAAATTGTTTCTTGAAAAGAGCTCTGTGTGAGGCAACTGCATGACTATGAGAGTTTTACAGAAAATATAACTATAAATTTATTCCTTTATCATTAGTAAATCTTTTTTGAATATCTATCCTGCGTGGAATAATAAGAATATTTTTCTAAGTAATTCTTTATCTAGTTTACAAGGGATACAAAAGTGCTTATCAAAAAGAAATATGTACATAGTTATAGCTTTATTGAATGGCTTGTATCATGTGGTCTATAACTTTGCTTGGCTGAATAACGTATGGGATAAGAAGTTATAAATGTAGTTTGGTTCTAGTTGATGAGAGGCTTCATATTCTGGGCCAAAAAACTTTGGTTTTTACTCCCAAAACAACTGTAAACCATCTTAAGAAAAGTGTGACATAATCAGTTTTAGCTCTAATACTATACTAGTGGTTTTCTGAAGAATTGCCCATAAACAGAGAAAAGGATAGTTGTGTGAAAACCAAATAAAAGGTATTATTCCATGAATAATGTGAGAAAGGGCATAAATAGGGGAATATCTGAGGAAAAGAAAAAAGAAGGCAAGGATGAGAAAGATATTTTTGAGAGAGTATATACAAGACTTAGCAAATGTATAAGTGACAACACTGCTAAAGAAGAGAGAGAGAAGAAATAACAGATATGTTTTGAGCCTTTGTAATCATTAGCATCACCATAATCTTCTTCTTCATCATCATCGTTATCATCAATATTGTTTGGCAGTGGAGTAGGCAAGATGAAGGAAATTAGGCTTTTGAAGCATTGAATTTGAATGACCACTGGATAGTTTAACAGAAATGCCAATTAGTCTGTACCTTAAAATATACATCTAATGATATATTTTGCAATCTTTAATGTATAACAATAATTACATAACACTTTGGGAATGGATATAATTATCTAAAGAATCTAGACAGAAGAAATAGGTATTAAAATCAGAATTCTTAACTTTCTGCAGAGTAGAGGAAACAACAAAGTGGAGGGACAATCTACAGAATGAGAGAAAATATTTGTTAACCACACTTCTGATAAGCAGTTAATATCCAAAATGTATAAGGAACTCAAACAACTCAGTATTAAAAAAAACCAAATAATCCAATTAAAAAATAATCCAAGGACCTGAAAAGACATTTTTCAAAAGAAGACATACAAATGGACAGAAGGTATATGAAAAAGATGTCAATATCATTAATCATCAGGGAAATTCAAATTAAAACTACAATTAGATATCATCTCACAACTCTTAGAATGTCTATTACCAAAAAGACAAGAGTTAGCAAGTGTTAATGCGGATGTGGAAAAAAAGAAGCCTTTGTACATTGTTGGAAAAATAAATTATTAATAGTATACATTATGGTAAACAGTATCGTTCGTCAAAGAATAAAAAATAGAACTATTGTATGATCTAGCAATTCCACTACTGGGTATACATACATCCAAATGAAATGGAATCAGAATGTAAAATAGATACCTGCACTCCCATGTTCATTGCAGCATTATTCACAATAACCAACATATGGAATTAACCTAATGTTCATCAGCAGGTGAATGGATTAAAAATACATGGTATATGCACACAGTGGAATACTATTCAGCCTTTAAAAAGAAGGAAACCCTGTCTTTTGCAACAGCATGGATAAATGAGGAGGACATTACTTTAAGTGAAATAAGCCAGGCACAGAGAGATAAATACTGCATAATGTCACTTATATGTGTTCTCTAAAAAACTAGAACTCATAGAAGCAGAGAGTAGAAAGATAGTTACCAGGGACTGGGGGAGAAAGGGAATGGTGATATAGTAGTTAGAAGATACAAAATTTCAGTTTTAAAGGAGGAATAAGTTAATGAGAGCCACTGTACAGCATGACGACTATAGTTAATGAAAATGTATACTCAAAAATTGCTAAAAGAATAGATTTAAATATTCTCAGCACAAAAAAATGAGACCTATGCAAGCCAATGAATATGTTAATTAGCTTGATTTAGCCATTTCACAGTGTATACATATATCAAAACTATATGTGTACACTTTAAATATACACTATTTTGTCAGTTAAATGATTAATTAATTAATTAAAATCATATCATAGAATGCTACTCAACAATAAAAAATAATTATTCTGTATTTGAGAAACATGAAAGGGTTTGTAATCAAGGAAAACATTGGTCAGCTCTTTCAGAATATTCTCATTAGAATCATAGTTGTAAGGGCTATAATAATTGAAATACAGAGGAAACAAAGCAAACAATCCTATCAGCAATTTGACAATAACAATTAAAAATGAAATAATAATAGTTTGGTGTATATAGAGCTGAACACGAAGTTAAATGTAATCTCTATTATTACTGTTGTTATTGAGAATGAAAATTTCTTGGGTTTATATGTAAATTAATAAGGAGAAATTAGTAGATGACAGACTGTAGATACAAAAGAGAAGGATGACCAATAAGTCAAACTCCAGAAGAGAATTTATGGGGATCAAAATTTGTTTTCCAATTTTAGAAATACAAATATAATTTGTCCTTACATTTTAAACACTTCTTATTTTCAGTGATCATCTCATGTAGAAAAAGGATTTGGATAAAAACTAGTATTAAATTATGTCAAGACATATTGAAACTTCACTATGTATATTTATACTAAAGTAATCTATGTATTATACTAATTATTACCATGAAAAAAACTGTATTCCAGGCTCCTCAGGTACAAAATGGGGATAAGAATATAATTGAACACACAAATTATTAAAATACCTTGTAACTTTACTGTATATATATATATATATGCTAAATAATATATGTAAAATAACAAAGAAATGCTACTAAGATAGTATTCCCAGTTTTTGTGTTAGTACATATAAAGTTAGTACATATAAAAAATTCAAACAATGACTGGCACATAGTAAACAGCAAATAGTTATTGCTATTGTATTGCATTGTATTGTATTGATAAATATACTACTCACAAAATTCAGCAATTACCTTTATAAATATCTACAAAGAGAAATGAAAGCATTTGACCATACAAAGTCTTTCATAGGAATGTTTAGAGTAGATTTATTCATAAAATCCCCAAACTCAAATCAGCCCAAATGTTGATCAACAAGAGAATGAATAGACAACTTGTGTAATACCCATCAATGCAAAACAAACTAATAATGTATGAAGTGTGAATGAATCTCAAACATTTTAACGCCAAACAAGTAAGTCAGAAACAGAAAAGTACATCCACAAGATTTTGTGTATGTGGCATTCTAGGAAATATATATCTAGTCCATAATGTAATAAAGATTAGTTGTTGCTTGGAGCAGGGTGAGGGTGTGGCCTAAATAAATACTTTTGGAAATATTCCATATCATTTTTATAGTGACATTATTGAAATACAATTCACATACCACATAATTCGGATGTTTAAAGTGTATAATTCAGTAGTCTTTAGTGTATCCATGGATATAAGCAATCATTCACAGACAATTTTAGAACATTTCCTCATCTCAGAATGCAACCGTGTACACTTTAGTTACCACCCATCTCTCAATGTTTCATTTTCCCCTAACAACCCTAAGCAACTACTAATCTGCTTTTTTGGTATCTTCTTTCAATAAACATATATTAAGATCCTTTGGCAATTTGTTAATTGACTTGTCTTTTTATTGTTGACCTGTAGGGATTCTTTATATATTCTGGATACAAGCTGCTTATTAGATACATTATTGGCAATTATTTTCTCTTATTGTGAGTTACTTTTTCATTTTTTGTAATGTCTTTTGAACACGAAGTGCTTCATTTTTATGAAGTCAAATTTGTTTGGTTTATTTTACTCAGGCTTTTGGTATATCACATTTAAGGCTTCATTGTCGAATGTAGAATCTTGAAGATTTATGCCTGTTTTCTTCTAAGAGTTTCATACTTTTATTTCTGATAGTTACTTGTTGATATACTTTGAGGCAATTTCTGTGCATGGGGTAATTTAAGGTCAAACTTCATTCTTTTGCATGTGGTTATTCAGTTTTCACAGCACTATTTGTTGAAAACACCATTCTTTACTCATTGAATGATCATAGCATCCTTATCAAAAAGCATTTGATTGTAGTCCTAAAGGTATATTTCTAGAGTCTCAATTTAAACCCCTTGATCTAAAATTCAATCCTAATTCCAGTGGCACACTCTCTTGGTTGCCTTGATTATTGTTGCTTGATTATTGTTGTTTTGAAATCAGGAAGTGTCAATCCTCCAAATTGTCCTTCCTTTTCATGATTATTTTGGCTATTCTGTCTTGCATTTCTGTATGAATTGTCAATTTTTGTAGAGTTAGGATTCTTTTAGGGGTTGAACCTATAGAGCAATTTGGAAAATATTACCATCTTATCAATGTAAGTTTTCTGATCCATTATTTCTACTCAATAAATCTGAGAAGATTTTATTCATTGTTTCTTCAAATATATTTTTTCTGCTCCTTTCTCTCTTTCTTGCCCTCTAGTATTCCCAATTTGTGTGTGTGTGCTGGTGTGCTAAGGGTGTCCCGGATTTCTCTGAGGCTCTATTCATTTTTCTTTATTCCTTTTCTCTGTTCTTTGGCTTCCAAATCTTTATATTTACTAGTTTCTTCTATCAATTTAAGTATATTATGGAGCCCTTCAGATGATTTTTTAATTTAACTTACTACACTTTTCAACTCCAAAGTTCCCATTAGGTTCTTTTTTTTTTTTTTTTAAATTTTTTTTTATTTATTTCAGCATATTATGGGGGTACAGATGTTTCTGTTACATATGTTGCCCTTGCCCCCACCTCCCTCCCTAAGTCCAAGTTTCAATTATGTCCATCATTTGGGTGGTGTACATTGCACTCTTTGTGCATGCATATACCCCTCCTCTCCTCCCTCCTCCCTCCTCCCCCCTCCCTCCTCCCCCCGCCCAACGTCCAATAGATGTTATTCTTATATGTGCATTTGTGTGTTGATCAGTTAATACCAATTGATGATGAGTACATGTGGTGCTTGTCTTTCCATTCTTGGGATACCTC
>CAUYSK010041274.1:0-45254 GCA_963575035.1 Avahi laniger | reverse complement strand
TGTACACAAAGAGTGCAATGTGCACCACGCAATGGGATGGACATATTTGAAACCTGGACTGAGGGGGGGAGGGGGGGCAAGGGCAACACACGTA
The DNA here is from genome assembly GCA_963575035.1 of Avahi laniger. Classification (NCBI taxonomy): domain Eukaryota; kingdom Metazoa; phylum Chordata; class Mammalia; order Primates; family Indriidae; genus Avahi; species Avahi laniger. The sequence goes on along the minus strand of CAUYSK010041274.1, from coordinate 45,160 downwards.
ACCTAAACATCTGTACCCTCATATTATGCTGAAATAAAAAAAAAAATAGTCTAATGCAAAAAAGTAAAACCAAAAATTCTAAAAAAAAAAAAAAGGAAAGCTGACACCACCAAATAAAAACATTTAATGAAGTGAGATTACTAGTCACTGAGGCGCTAATGAACTGTAAGATTAGCTGCAGCAAACAAAATGTATCCCATGTCTCCTCCTGCCAAGATCTAGGACTCCAGCTGGAGAGATAAGATGTAGAATTCATTCAGTGTTCAATACTCAGGTAGTATTCTTCCTCTATAACTCTCTGCTGACAATATGGCAGCTGAATCCTAGAGCAAAATGACCATGAAGAGATATGTGAGCTTGATTTTTTTTGTCTCACTTTTATGAAGGGGAATTTCTCCTTATACTCATTGAAATATACAATCTATATATTACTATAAAATTTTTCTGTTATTTTCTCAAAAGACTTTGCTAACAGGATACTGCTTAAAGATATGACGTTATTGATCTACGTGTGGGAAATACTGTAAAATGGGAAAAATATCGTGATGAAATTAAAGAAACCAAAATAAATCAGCAATGATTTAAATACCGTCAAAGAAACAGCACAGACTATATCTTCCCTTCGATAATCAAGGAAGAAAGGAAGGAAGGAAAGAAAGAAGAAAGGGCGGTTGGTCTCATCTGTTGGGTTATTTTCAGCTTCCTGGAAGAAATTTGATGTCAAAAGCACATTTTTTTCGTACAGTTTGCTCACTTCCCATCCTTTGTTCTGCAAGGCTCCTGTCTTTGTACCATTTGCATCTGTTTTTATTAACTGGTCATGAATTCCTAACTGGTCATGAATTCCTGCTTCTTGTGTAAAGAAAAAACTTACCTCTATGAATCATTTCTACATCATATCCAGAGAGGAATGCCAAGTAAAGCCCTTCTGGAGGAAGGAAAGAAAGAAGGAAGGAAGGAAGGAAGGAATGGAGGAAGGAACGGAGGGAGGAACAGGAAAGAGGGAATGGAAGGAAGAAAGAGTGGGAAGGAGGCAGAGAGGGAGGAAGGGAAAGAGAAAATCATGATTGTTTTTAAGTGATCTACTATTCAAAGATGTAGGCATGGCCTACGGATCAATTTCGCACATTAAGTGGCAGTTATGCATATATTTGAAAAATATATATACCTTATCGTCTGTTAATTTTGGCTGTCTAAGAATTGTCGCATAATCAATTCAGCTGTAGCAGTCAGTATTGATCAGAAATCAGAAAGACTAGCTGTATAAGGGCCCAGTACGTTTGCTCACCTACTGTGTATAAGCAGGGTCTATTTAAAAATGAAAGAAGCTATGGAAAGGTTCAATCTATTAAAACAAAAACAAATAAGCAAATAAATACATAAATGACCCCAAAACTTTTTATATTGCAAATGAGTTGCTAATGTAACTTCATGATCTGCTCTGTTCCACATTTATATTATCACAATGCTCACATGGTAAATATGCTTATAAAGCGTTGCAAGTTACTCAACAGTGTTATGAAAGTGATGCATTGCCATTTTCTTTCTTCCTCTTAACCTTCCATTCATGTCTGTTCCACTGGGGCTGTTCTACAGAGCATCACCATAAGGCTGCTTAAAATCATAACTTCAATACATTCTGGTTAAGGAGGTAGAGAAAGAACAAGCTCAACATATTTTCCCTGTGGGATCAGATCGGCTTTGCAAGATTTCAACGGTTCAGTTATTTTCAGCCTCCTGGAGGAAATTCAATGTCAAAAGCACATTTATTTTTTGTACAGCATGTTCACTTCCCACCCTTTGTTCTGCAAGTCTCCTGTCTTTATACTTTCTGCATCTGCTTTTATTATATCTCTAACTGGTCATGAATTCCTGCTTCTCGTGTAAAGAAATAATTTACCTCTATGAATCATTCCTACATCATATTGAGAGAAGAATGTCAAGTAAAGCCCTTCTGGAGTAGGAATTAAAGAACAGGCAAAATATGCAATGAGGGAAAACTACAATTTGTACCCGATATCAAGGAATGCTTGTGCTTTTTCTCAACGACATAATCAATGATAGCAAATCCTTGCCTTTTTTCACTTATTCTTTTCTCGTACTACATGCATTTTATAAACAACCTCAGACCACAGATCCTTTCAAGAATAAGGCTGAGTATAAATATGTAAAGTTTAGACTTTATTTATTCTAAGTAAAGTCTAAACTTTATTCTAAATATGGCATTCTTTGGAATTTACAAAGAACATTATATTTAATCTTTTTTAACTCTTCCCACTTGAAAACAGAGTTAATGAAATTCAAAAACACTACATAACTCACCCAATATCATATGTGGAAGTCTAGAAACTAAAGTTTTTAAGAAACTAAAGTCTTCAGGTTGAGCCTTCATAATTGTCACAGGTCAGCTATTTCAGTCTTCATGAAAAAGTCCACGAGTTTTAAATGGCAGGCAAGGCTTCCCATCATTCAGTCCACGTCTCTGCTGCTCAGTCTATTTTTCACTGTTCCTCACCCTTCTGCCATGTTTTTCAGGCACAAAAAAAAGAAAAAAAAATTGCCTTTTTGTTCTTAAAGATGCCCTATCTTTCACAGGCCATTACTTCTGCCTCCTGTCCCTTCCCTAATCTAATTCAATTGCTCCTGCTACCCAGACAACTATTTTTCCCTTTAAGTGATTATGAGCATACAACAGTTTTGGCTAATCTAGGTAAAAATCTCATTCCGCCACTTCAAGCTGTGAAATTTTGGGTAGGTTACTCAGCTTTTTGTGCCTCAGTGCCCTCATTCATAAGGTGAGGATGGTGATAGCACTTTCCTCATAGTGTTGCTTCAAAATTAAGAGATTTAATCTATGTAGAACATTTAGGACAGCTGTTGATTAACCAGAAGCCAGAAGAGTGTTTAATTCATTTTTGTATTTCACACATCTCAAACCATAAGCTACTAGATCCTGATATATCATTTCCCCCTTTGTGGCATTAGTAACTATTTCCTCATCTAAATTCCCTCTGCCAATACTACAATCCAGGCCCTCATCACCGATTGGATTTCTGTGATTTTCTCTTAATTGTCTGTCTTGCCACATCTAAAATAGTCTCCACACCACTGCCAGTATAGTCTTTCTAAGCTGCAGATCTATCAAGTCACTCTCTTGCTTAACACTCTTTAGTAGCATCTGAGAGCTTTCAGCTTACACAAGCCTCTACGTGCTTAATCCTATGCCTTACCCTCCAATGCCATCTGACTAAATGTACCTTTATCTCCTGACTAGCAGAGAGTGCTAAACAATAGTGAATGAATGGATGAATGAAAAAATGTCTGATTGTATATCAAATCATGGTATAGGCATGTCCACTGGACACTAGGTAATGATATCCTTCTAGATCTATTGTCTGTGAGAAAGGACCCAATCTGTGTCTTAGGCAAGGTTAGAGCAGAAAATTGTATCACGTAGCCCACTGAAATGTGTTGGCTGCAGATAATCAGATGCTTTTATCATCCTCTAAGGACCAATGATCCCAGGGATCATTGGAAGGGGAGGCAGAGGAGGCTCAAAGCTTCCCTCTCACACAGTTTCCTTTTATTTGCTTGCGGATACACTGATTCGGGAATTGATAGATCTCTATGGCACTCTCTGTTTTAAAAAGGCCCTGAGATTTCTCCTGCTTTTTGAAAATTGAAATATAAACACATGTAAAAATTACAAATGCACTGAAATCTATAGTTTGTGGTTTCTTTTTTTTACATTTATCTAGATCCATGTAATCACCATCCAGATTAAGATAAACATCTCAATCACCCACAAATATTTCCTAGTGTTCTTCCAATACCCAGCCACACTCCAGAAGATACCTGACTATTTTCACTTCCTCTGCCATTAATCAATTTAGCCTCTGTCTACCTTCATATAAATAGAATTATATAATTCAAAATCTTTGTGTCTGGCTTTTTTCATGCACAAAAGTATCTGAGATGTATACAAGATACTATGTGTGTCACTAGATTGTTCCTTTTTAATGCTGTGGAGTATCCTATTGTATAAATATACCAGGATTCGTTATTTCCAGTCTCCTGTTGATGGACACTTGGGTATTCCTAGTCTGAGGATATAATTAATAAACATTCTTGAATGTATCTTTTGTTGGACATGTGTATTAATCTCTCTTGAATATGTATATACTTAGAAATGAAATTGTTCGATCACAGGTCCTCAGGCTTTTAACGTTTTTATTTTTTTGCACATTTCCTGTTTTTCTCTTCCTACTTCTTTTAAATATGGAACAGTTCTTCCTGACTCTTGCATCCATATTACCAAATTATATTATTTTTCATAATTTTTCTCCTTTTACACAATCTTCATTTCTCTTTAACTAGACACCTAATGCTGAACAATTAACAAATCTAACAATACACATAGAGATGCAATTTTCCTCAGGTCAAAATTTAGAAGTTATTTTTTTGCATTTTAGCACTTACTCTTAGGGAGTTGAGGGATATCAATATTAACACTCTCAATTGTGTCCTAAAACACAACTCTTAGATTTCTAGCCTTAATCCTGTGAGTCTAATTCCAAATGGCTAGGCAGAATCTTCAGTCTTCCCAGTGACCTTCATCTCTTTTCTGGTTCCAAAATAATAGGATTTATGTCTTTACAACTTTTTGATTTGATATAGAAACTGCTTTAATGACTTCTGCAATGAAATCCCATGTTTCACCATAGCTGTAATATTTTTGAAAGGAAAACATGAGAACCGAAGAATGCTTCAGCAGAATTTGAAATAAAAGAGAAAAATAGGGCTTTTAGTGTTAAGATGCTAGATAATAGTGCTTCTTTGTTCTTACTCAGAAATACGAGTGATAAATATCAGACAGAATGAAGCATATGATAAACAAGAACAAAATCTAAAGCAGGAAAGTGATCTTTGATGCTGCTGATAGTGGCAATAAAATCCCACCCACACGTACATGTAAAATGAGAACTCCTTACTAAAATATATGGAATATGAGAAATCACTCAGAATTTAAGCTTATTCAGATGCAATGAAACTTTTCACACAGAACCAGAGAGTACCTCATAAAGATAATTCACTTTCTCTGATTTACTCAGGACAAAATAAGATCATTTTTTTCTGGTTATCAATCTAGCAAGAGTTTTGTTCAATCTCTGATTTCTGGAGGGTCAAACTAGTACTTTGGGCAAATATTTACGATGCCCAAAGATTCTCAAAAGAGCTTCTACGTATCCTGCCTGTTTTCATTGTCTGCCTCCGACTGATTATAACTTCATTGCTAAGAAGTGACAAAGAGTCTTAGTGCTTCTGAGGGAATTCTGAGTCCAGGTAACTCAGAGGCCACAGAATGCTTTTGTGTTAGTGAAGTTTAGAGTTTAACACAGACCTAACAGCTTTCTAACTTAACAAGGTACTCTTTTTTTCTGTGCTGCAGCAATTTGTCTCAGACAGCTCAAATATAATTAGAGCCATAATTAATAGGTAGAATATCATCATTTCTGTATGTTTCTCAGGTTACTCACGCCTTGTGAAGGTAGTAGCGTTAGTCTGGAAGTCAGACTGTTAGTCCTTTTCCAAGTCTACCCCAATGGATATGTGACATTGGTTAGATTAGATAGAGTCTGTGATTTTTGCTTTCTCTTATCCATGACACAGAAATAATTATGCCCCTATCTTATAGAATTGTAATGAGAATTAAATTAATAATGAATATGGAAAACATGGTATCATGAAATTATCCTAATACTAGCTGTCTTGCAAAAATGTTTTTCTATTTCAATTTGATTTGACATGTTTAAACATTCTGGTAGATGCAGGAAATACAAGGTAACTTTGGAGGGCAATATGCTATAGACAAAAGAGAAATAAACAGAGAATGGAGGCACACAGACTCAGGTTGCAGTGGCAGCTACACCACTGACTTTTGAAAGTTGACTAATCTCTTGGAATCTTTGTTTCTTCAACTAGAAAATAAAGATAATTACATAACAGGTGGTTTGAGGATTAATCAATGGAGATGATACACAGGAATGTTTCTGGCATAATACACACTGCAATGGTTTAAAAACAGTATAAATCTCTTTTGTAATAGGATTTCTATTTTAAGAATATGACTCTGGACATGTCATAAGATTTTCCCATTACTCTTAGAATTATGTCAAATTCTCTCTGGATTGGCCCTGTCTACCTCTTTGACCTTATTTCCCAGTGTTTTCTACATTTATTCTGCTTCAAATATCCTGGCCTCCTTGCTGGTCTTCAAACAAGTCACATTCATTTCAAATTTAGGACTTCTTTTGTTCTTCCTTTGCTGGAATGTTCTCCTCCAAGCTACTTTCAAGACTCATTCCCTCATTTCATGCTTACCTCTTCCCAAATATCTACTCTTCTCTATTGAAAATATCATGTCACTTCCCAAAGAACTCTTTAGTACTTTACTATGTCTTCTGTGTATTATACACATACTGAAATTTGAAATTATTGCATGTGTCTATTTGTTTTCTTACTTATTATCTCCCTTAGACAAGAGCAGAGTCCTTATCTGTTTTATTCCTCTGAATTCCTAGCTGAAGGACAGTGCTTGGTGTAGTAATCATCTATCAAATCATGCTTAATACTTAGGTATGCATGTCAATTTTTTCTTCCTAGTCTTTCTGCCAATATTCTGACCCCAACACAAATGTACAAAAAAAAAATTTTATGGAACAAAAACCATTTATTACAGTACTGATCTTACAAGGTAGATATCTGTAATATTCATGTTAAAGTTATACAGAGTCCAGTTGTATTTCTTTTGTATTCACCCTAATGTTAATGGTAGACTAAGAAAAAATGTGCTGACAAACATTTTGACAGCACAAATGCCCTATATGCAAATGTACTATATGCAAATACCACCAGGTCTTCCTAATATGGGTGATCTTGCATCCTAATGGGATTTAAAGTATCATATCATTTCCCAAAGTACTCTTTAGTACTTTACCATGTCTTATGTGTTTTACATATACACTAAAATTCTAAATTATCACCTGCCTCTATTTGTTTCCTTATTTATTATCTATCTCCCTAGACAATAGTATCTGTGCATTCCAATAGTAGTTTTCATTTTCTACAAGGTAGGAAAGTAATTTCTTCCTTCTTTCTTTTTCCCTTTGAAAGTGGTGGCTCTTTTACTTTTTAGTTTCTTCTAGTACAATCAGAGAAGTGTGTGTGGCATTGGAATTTAATGTAAATTTACTTCTATCCTAATCAAATGTCTTGGCTCTCTTTTACCATTCAATTACCCACAAAAATAGTTTATTGCCTCTCTGCCATAAAGGCTAAACTTTAATTAGCTTGGTAATTCCTAAGATTTGAGGCCAGGATTTCTGCAGAATTTTTTTTAGATATTCCAGTGAGTGAATACCATCCACCTTTATTTTGGAAAATGGTAAAAAACAAAACAACAACAAAAACAACTCTCTGAAACAAAGAAAAATGAAACAAGGACAGCAAGAATGCAGTCAGTCAAGTATGAATTGAAGGCCCATGAAAACATCATTTTTGTAGATTCTTGATGTATATATTAAGGAGTAGTATACACGTGAATGCTTTCAGGAAAAACTATAGAAGTGCATCACATTCATATAAGAATATCCTTAAGAATTTTCACATGAAGATTTGTGGAAATCAATAAACATTTATTTAGCATCTACCATATGTACTGTTCCAGGTGCTTTACCTATGTTCATATTTAATTCTCACAAAAAGTTAAGACATTATTATTCCCACATTATCCAAAAAGAAATGGAGGCTCCAACAAGAAAATAGGTATTAAGTGGTAGATATGATCCCACTCTTGTCTCCAAAATATAAGATATAAACCTGCTTTAGAGGAACTTAAAATCTAGAAGGAGAAATACAATAAACCATTGATATTTGTTTAATAAGGCAAAACTATATAAGGCTATTGAGTGATAGTGGGGTGATTTCATGAAGGAAGTGAGACTCATACCAGGCCTTGAAAGATGAATTTTTTAAGTGTAAAACACTTAAAGAATACATGGAAAGTAGTAAATGATCAATACAAATGATATACTATCATAATAATCATTATTTACTGTTGCTTTTATTAGGATGAATTTTATTTATAGGCAAATGAGGAGATAAACCATAAACCCTCTAAGTCACAGTTTACTATACTCTCAACGAAAAATCATCTAACAGCAATAAACATGGAAATTGGAGGTAATCTTTGGTCTGTATAATTTGTTTGGCCATTACTGACTTAACATTGGATTTCAGAATATTTTAACTTCTGGAAAAATCAGCTACAACTGTCTATTAAATCCAGCCCATAAAGCAGAGAAGGTCAAAGACATTATTAGGAGAATTGCTGCTTTAAATATTTGGCTAGAATCCTAATTAATTCCACAAATTGGTATTAGTTTATAGATCTTAGGCTTTTTCTTTTCTTTATTTTCTACCTCTCATTTTTCTTTGATACCATATAGGAGCACAAAGAATCACTTTATGACTGAAATGCATTCACCTTGGGAAAAGCTGTTATGGTTCTTTCATATGATGTGACTTCCTTTAAGAAGAATATTCTATTGTCTCTGACATTTTGTGAAAGGCATTGGCACAGTGAAATAGAATCTTTTTCTACTTTTCTACAACCATGATATAATTCTCATTTATGGGATTTGGATTGGTATTTGTAATTGATTCTATAGAACACAGAGATTATTAAGACAAAATGTGAATCAAATCAAGGTCTGGAATCAGCAAAATGTCTACATAATTTACTTGATTATGGTGAAATCATATAACTATGACCAAGAGTTCTTGGAGCAAAATATTTTACAGATTCACCAACACTCTTGATTGAACATGATATTACATTAATGGCTTCAAATAATAAGTGTTTTATGAATTTTTCAGAAACTTCTAACTTCTCAGGAAATTCAGAAAATATTCTTGCTATTGTTTTTATAAGTCTTCCATGACTCACTGACGAAAACATTATTAAAGAGTATGAGATCCTTAATATTTTAATAGTTCCATAGCATTCATAACATTTTCTTCTATGTTGTTAACTGTTTAACAACAGTATCTGTGATCCTTAAGAAAATAATCTCTTTCAGAAAACTGAGAAAAAATGTACATCATCTATTGAAACAAAGCAATAAGACAATTCATTGTGATAGAAAATTTTTTTCTATATCTACTTGAAATTATCTTTTCATAGGTATAAAAGATTTAAGAATATCTACACCCAAATGCAATTTTTCTAAGTTCAAATTTTAGAAACTTTCTTCATAGATTTGGAAGTCCTTTTGTCAAAATGTCCCCAAAGTATTAGCCGGGAAGTGTCTTTTACATTAAACAACTAATGCAAATCTCAAAAGAAGTACTTGCAATTTTTGAAATTTTGAATTAATTGATGATTGATATTGTTAATAAGGTCTATAATCTATAGGAAATTTGTGACTTACCTAAAGATTTTTCAGATTTTACAAAAAAGTTCATTTTAGTTTGACTTTCTTCATGATATTCTACAAAATTTTCATAACTGAAATAATAATTTCATTTACCATCTCTCCATCAAATGCAGATTTTTTTCTTTTTTTTCTTTGTACAAGAATCTAAATAACTTTCTAGGTGGCCCAAGTTATAAACTAAGTTATAAGCTTAAGTTATAAGCTTAAGTGGGCTAAAAGGCATTTAAGTAATATTATTGATTATTACTTTAATTTCAGGAAATTAAGTCCTTTTTTTTGACTATTGAGAGGAAACTTTTTTTTTTTTTTTTTGAGACAGTCTCACTTTGTTGTCCTGGCTAGAGTGAGTGCCATGGCGTCAGCCTAGCTCACAGCAACCTCACACTCCTGGGCTCAAGCCCTACTGCCTCAGCCTCCCAAGTAGCTGGGACTACAGGCATGCGTCACCATGCCTGACTAATTTTTTCTATATATTTTTAGCTGTCCAATTAATTTCTTTCTGTTTTTGGTAGAGACGGAGTCTCGCTCTTGTTCAGGCTGGTCTCGAACTCCTGAGCTCAAACAATCCGCCCGGCTCGGCCTCCCAGAGTGCTAGGATTACAGGCGTGAGCCACAGTGCCCGGCCTGAGAGGAAACTTTTTATCAAAATCACTATGTACTTGCTGAAAATGCTTCTTAACATTTTCTGCCTTTTATCTTTAGGGTTTTTTCCCTTTTTTGATCAATAAACAAGAACTTTTTGCTTACTGGTTTTGCTGTTTGACAGCAAATTGCAGCATGCACCATGGTGAAATTTGTGACATACCTTATTCCCATCACTTTTAGTCTGCCTTGCAGGTCATAATATTAGCTTCTGCATTATCACATAATTCTGCTTCTTCATCAGTAGTAGGTTTTTGTTAAAAATTAAAAATATTGCCTATACTTATTGTTTAAACTAGAAAAATAATAACTAAAAAATAGTATTTTAACTACCAATTACAATTTACATAAATATCATTGTAACTAACCTTCTGCATAAATTATTCAAATAAACACTTAATGATATTATCTCAGTGTATAGGAAAATTTATTTGATTAAATCAACCCATTCACAATTACTAGATCAGTAATATACTTATATGCAATACTAAATAAAAGACCCTAACTCACACACACTAATACCACAATGATGCCTTTCATGATGCAATGGTTAAAGTAAAGTACAGACCTACCAAAACAATAAAGATGTGTTTAACATTAAAAAAAAATCACAATATTTCAATGTTTGAAGTTAAAATTAATTAAAATAAAATAAAATTCCTTAGGTACACTCTCCAGAGTTTATGTGAACAGTCATGTGTCCAGTTGCTACTGTATTGGACCATTTAGTTCTGGATAATTTAATGTTAAAAAGCACTTAGACTTCTTTTACATGATAGAGTTGAAGATGGAATATTTATCATTTGAAATTTTAGTCATTAGGTCATGGAGAAGTTCATGAAAAAGGAAAATAATTCTGTTCTTCATGGTTCTTGATGACCAGTATACAAATCTTCATGGTTGACTTTGTTATAAAGGTTAAGGTCAAAGGTTATAAAGGCTTTTAATGTGGCTCTAAATCACAGGCTTCTCACTTATGACAGAACAGGGATTAAACATATCTATCCTTTGGTAAGTGCTCCATAAATAATGGACACTATGAACAAATATTATTATCGGCAATACTACTTAAGTAATAAACAAGAAATATCTCGATGAGACAATGATCAAATCATTTTTATGCAGATTTTAATGCCTTGGATTAAAGGCAAAGCATTGTAAAGATGTATTATGTCTATTTCTCTCTATTTCACCACAAATCTGCATTTCTAGTTTGGAAAACTTCTAGTATTTTTGATGTAACTTTATACATATTTTTTCATTTTGTTGTTAAAATCTTTAAGTGCCTAATTAAACTAAATATAATTGTTTTCATGTTGATTCCTTTGTAAATAATTGTTTTTGAAATATTTATCCTGCATAGTCTAGACAAATGAAGATTTGTATGGATAGAAATAAATGGGAGGTAGCAAATGGAATTTTAAAAAAAGTCTAAGTTGCTCTTTGGCAACATTTTTACTGGAAGGGACAGACTCTGGAGCTTGCATGATTAATAGATATAATTAGTTTACAAAGGCTGAAAATCAAGGTTATCTAATGGCCAATTTACTCTATACTGCAGCCCTGGCCAGAATCAATATGATAATGATCATTCTTTCCTCAATTAAGAGAGGCATGAAGTGCAGTGTATGTGTGTATGTGTGTATGTGTGTATGTGTGTGGTGGCGAGGAGGGGTGGTGGGTTGGAATGGATCCAGAGCAGAGCAAACACAGGCATCACCTTCAGGATATCATTTGTGAGATTTTCAAGGCATTTAATACTGCACAGAAGGCGCTGGCTTTACCTTATTTGAGTCTAATTGTTGTGGAGCATAGTAAAACATTAGCAAATAAAGGATAGCGAAAGCACAGGTCTCTTGGGAAACAGGAGAAAAAAATGAATATTGACTTTTCCAGTGTTGTTAGACAGACAGATGACCCCTGCAAATTTAAGAAGTAAGAAAAATCTTTTAAGAAATTAACTCATCTTTACTATTGCTAGCAAAGCTTCAATCCAAACTTGAATATTTAAGCACAATTGCTATGGAAAGACAGAAAATGCATAAAATATGCTTTCATGAAATGTTACATGTTTTTAGAACTAAGAAATAAATATTTATGTTAAAATCTGTCTTACTCTCCTAGTGATGTTGGGCAAATAACTTCTCTGGTTCTTAGTTTACTTATGTGTTTAGTAGTATCTAATGAGATTTAATAGACATGTATAAGAATTGTATAAGTCATGTAGCAAAGAAGGAGATAGATAATAAATACCTAGCATATTTATTTCTGTAGTCAATATTATTTTACATAGTATAATTACATATTTAATATAGAATGGCAGTCAATGTAATGTAGTATACTATATATATACACATATACATATATAATATCTATATGTATACATGGAAAGATAGATTTAGTATATAGTATACTATATTATATTTATCAGAGAGATCTGATATACTATTAAATATAATTTAAAAAATTGATTTATCCAGGCTGTGGAATATGGTGGCAAGAGCAGTACCCATTCATCTGAAGCCTTGATTTCGCATTAGCTTTACTATTTGTAAATTTTATGACTTAGGAAGGAAATTTGCCTTATGTTAACCTCAATTTCTGCTCTGGAAAAAATAGTAGAACTAAAAATACCCTTTCTGGCCTTCTAAAAAGGCTTCTTGGAATATTCAACTAAGAAAGTAGATGGCAAAGCATTTTATATTTATTTAAAACTTTTGAATATTCAAATCTTATTATCAAATTATTACATTAAGTAGGGAAAGAGAGTAAAGCAGGTCAGTAATGTTACAGAATTAATGTAGAAATTAATGAAGTTTAAGGAAAAGCTAGTATCTAGCTTGCAAGAATAGAAAGGGATATACTTCTACTCTCTTTTAGACCCTGTCTAGCGCAGCTCATGACAAATGGTGGAGTGCAATGAAAATAGCCCCAGATTTAGATTCAAGTGCTGTTATTAACTAATGGTCTACTGGGTATAATATCTAGCTTGCAGGGTTGTTTTAAAAGTAAAAGAAAATATGTTTTTTAAGCACTTAATACAGTGGCGGGCACATAGCTCTCAATAATTGTAACTAATAAAAATTAATTATGGAGTAATCCCACATGCACATTAAAAAAAAATCTAAAGATTTACCATGCTTCGGTCAATAAAAAGGCAGAATTTCAGGGATATGAGAATCATATGGCAATATCTGTCCCGATGATGCAGTATGGCAATACAGTGAATGCAACTATAATAAATTAAAACCAGATTCAACTTCCCTATAAAAGTAAATACAACAACCAGCAATAATGACAAATATGAATCACACTGTTGGAGTCTGCCTCTGAATTGAAATTGCTTGGCCAGGTATCACTTCATTAATTCTCTTACCCTCAAGATAAATGAACTAATTTTATAATCTTAAAAGCACTGAATTATATTTCAGAGAATAATCTGAATTATTGATAGACAAAAACATACTTGAAATCTCCCTGATTTCATAAGGTTTTTACATTTCAATGCAAACCCAAAGCTTTCTTAGTAGTTGAGTTCTATTTATAGCTGGATTTAAAAAAAAATCTTGATTAAAAAGGAAAAGATTGAAATACCTCATAAAAGGGCACTTGGACATCAAATGATTCTAGCATGACTGTATTTTGATGATTTTAGTAGGAATTAATCACAGACATAGAGGTACAATTTCCTTTGACATACATATTGGGTTTTTTAATTCATAGGATAATATACTTGGAACAAATTGTCTTTGGAAAAAGCAACTACAAAACTTAAAGTATTTTCAAATAGCATTTGCGCCAAATGAAAAAAAAAACAAGACACAAAAACAAAAAGAGGACACATTCTCCAGAAGTAGAGAGACAAAGAGATTTGTCTCTTACTAATACTCTTTTGGATTTGTTCCTGGAATTTAATGATTAAAATTAGCCCATGGAATGCAGGATATCAGAGTCATACAAAACCTTGGTTAAATCTGAAGATGTTCGAGTTTCCCAGTTTCTGGGAAATCTGTGGTACTCTGAGGTGCTAGGGAGTAGGACAGCCAAAAAAAGAATTAATTTAGAAATGAAGTTTAAAGAAAAGCTTGAATTTAGCTTGCAAATTCTACAGCTGAGATAAATTGAGGGGAGGAGAGCCCCATACCAATGCAAACTGAGAGCATCTCACATTATCTGTTAAAAGTATTGGATTTTCATGGAAGATATCATTTTAGAGAGTAAAAATGAAAAAGGTTGCCCTGCCAAATAAACTTGAAACCCACCACATTTGGGGAAAATTTTTTACAGGCAAATATTTGTAAAAGTAGTTAAAAAATGATACAGCACAATTCAGATTAAACATTGAGAACTAGAGAAATCCTGTCTAACTTATTACTAAAATAATTTCCCATGTTGCTTTTCCTTTGGAGGTGTTTTTCCAATGAGTTTTCTGGCAATAATGATGAGGAGGAGGGGGATGAGGAGAAGGAAGAGGATGATTGTGGTGGTGGTAATGAAGATAAAGATAAGATGATAGTCATATTGGACATGTATCAGTCCATACATATCAAGTCTTTTGACCTTGACACTTTTCTGAACATTCATAACTATTCTCCCACAGAGAAATTATGTATTTGTTGCCTAATTTGATGTTATTTTGACAATGCTCCAGCTGTAGACATATAATTGAAAACACCCAGTGCTTTATCTAAAACATATTTTTGTACAAGCACAACCCATATAAATCACTAGGAATATCCTATTCACTAGGAAGAAGCCAATCTACCCCTCTAATTTTTCTTTTATTTTCAATTCAACAAACAGTTTGTATGTGTTGGTCAACATTAGGTACAGTGTAAATAGTAATCTCTACAGTTTCAGAAACTAAATTAGCATCAAGTCAGGCCAAGAATTGTCTAAACTCAGAAACTTTGATAAATGAGGCATACAGAAGATGCAGAACATATATTTTTTTCCCATCTGTGAGAATCTTATTCAAGTAAAAGCATAGTATGGGATTTCACCAGACCTACTGACCAATGAATACTCTTTTTCTATACTCTTCTATCAAAATCTATTATTTTCTTATCCCACTTTTTTCCTCTTAGGTAAAAATGTCAAAGTGCTGAAAGTATGATCGTTTCTAGAGTTAGTTGAATTTCAGCAGGGGCCGAAGCCTATATTTAAAATGATCAAGGAACTAAAACATCAGCAGTGGGGTATGACATTTTGGTGGGGAAGGGCATGAGCTGAGATCCCATCAAGGTCAGAGTTAAGGGTAAAGCTGATTTATACAGATCTGAGTTTGATTCCTGCCTCATAACTTGATAGTTCATGTACATGTAGGAAATTATTTAACTCTGCCTCAGTGAGCTTGATGACTAGATAGGTACATGTGAAAATGCTGGCCATGTCGTGGAAGACGGTAGGTTCTTCAGTAAACAGGAGTCTCCAGTTCTTCCTAATACATTATACCTGAAAGGCAGTTAAATAGCCAGAAGGACTTCAAAATTTTCTTTCTGTCCTGATAGATGGAAAATATATTGGTTGGAAAGAGTCTAGGGAGAGATTTCTTTTTGCTCTAAATAGTTTATAGATATAAACTCTATCTTCTTGTTTTCAGTATCATGATCTAATTCTTTTCTATATCATAGGCAAATTGCTCTGTGTGTTTGGACATGCTCTTTTTATCCTCAGAGTTCAAAAACTGCAAGGATTCTAGAATTCTATAAGCACTTTTAATTTATAGACACCGGTCTTTCTTAAGCTCAGAGAATGTATGTTTCTATTTTTTAAATTATCTTTTCCTTATGGTTCTTTTCTACTTCTGGAATGTCCACTAGAGATACTAAATTTCCTAGATATATGCATGTGTCATCTCTTTCTTCATGATTTTTATCTCTTTATATGTAGGTTGACCATATTCTTCTATCTATGTACTGAATTGCTTTAATGGAAAATCATGCTTTTAGCTTTAGAAGGAGGTATTTTGTGGAGATAAGAGAGGGCTATATTTGAATCTATAATCTAAAATCTCTAATTCTTTTATTAGTTTTCCTTTCTGACTTTACAATGGAGTATAACATTATAAAGTATATAATTGTGAGTGAGCTACTAAATCAATTTTTATATATTTATGTGTGTACTTATTTAATATGTAAATAAAATCATTAAATTGCAATCAACACACAGATTTAGATGGAGAACAATCATCCTAGAAGCTTCTTTGATTTCCTCACAAAGTCAGTTTCCTCTTCCCCAAAACTACCATTCTGACATTAGCCATCATTGAATAGTTTTTCCCATTTTTTAATTTCCTGCGTGCTATTGAGACACTTTAATGGGTTATTATTATTTGTTTCCCACATATTATAATAGTACTTAGGCCTTAATTTGAAGTTCTCTGAGTGGCAAACACTGAGGAAGTGGAAGAAGAGTTGTTCTTACTTCATGTGGACTATTAATAGAAATAAGCAGGTCACATGATTCTGCTGAGGTACCTGGAAGATGCCTCCTCACTCCCACTCCTATTTGTACTCTTCTGTCTAAGAAACATACAGAACTTAGTCTTTATGAAGTCCATTTTAGCCCAGGCAGACTAATTAAGCACACTTACAAAGGAAATGTCAGCCTCCCCATTGAGGTCAACAGATAACTGCAAGCTAAAGTCTTCCCATCATGAGGTGATGTTTTTGAGCCCTCTTCAGGAGGCTCTAATTCTGGAATCCTAGTGCTACTCAAAGCCACAGGTGACAGATCCATACTTCTCTTTCCACTTAACTGTTGTAAATCATTCATGTCTCTTAGGGCAATATGTAATTCAGTTTTTCAGCACACTAGTCACACTGCCAAATGTGTCCCCTTTCTCAAACACATTTTATATTCTGCATTTTTTTCAGACAAATAAATGAATTGGTGTGATATTGAAAGAAGAGATACTCCAAGCTTCGCCTTTTACCTGTTTGACTTCCCATACAATGACAAGCAAAAGTGTTTATAAGATCAAGTGTATTTCGACAGCCAGAGAAGGATGTCAATTGTTAAGTACAAATGGTAATGTTTGTGTGATATCAGCCTAGGCTGTCTTGCTAGTGGCTGACTTTTTAATAATATTGTATTATAAACAAAATGCAGTCAAATGTTGATCTCTGGAGCCACTTGAGGTTTTACAGCTTTCTGAAACCTATCGTAAAATGTAGACTTGCATATTTCCCTTGATATATTTTTTGTAGCTCAGTTTATAGATAGTTTATAAATCATCATATATATGTGCAGAAATATGGATGAATTATAATCACATATATTCCTTCTTCCACTACATAATTTTGAGAATAATTTAACCAATGCTCTTTACATGAGTTTAAGATTAATTTTACTTGCAATCATTTTTGGTCTAGAATATTAATTCAAGATGTTCTCTATTCTAGCCATCTCCCAAGAGTAAGAAGTTCTAAATCATAAACATATAAACTTGAAACTATCCCAAACAGTGATGTATTAATCACACACTCAAAAATATATCTCCCTATTTCGGGGCTTTGGAAGTAGGAAATACATATGTAGAACAATAGAGTCTCAAGATAGAATGAAACCCTAGAGGTAATCCAAACTAAATACCAATTCATTGCTTGAATGTTCTCTATAATCTCAGCCAAGGGTTGAACACTTCCAGAGTGCTCTTTAAAAGTATAACTCGATGCTGAAGCAAAATCCTGCTTCAGTAAATGGTTACTCTCTTCCTAATTGTGCTTTCAGGACCAAACAGCACAGGTTTAAACTTTCTTACAATGACAACAGTAAAATATTTAAGGGCCATTCTCCAATCTTCCCTGTGACTTGTCTTTTTGGTTTATACTGCAATTCCTTAATCTATTCCTCATATATTGGGTTTTGCTTCTCTTCTCAATTGCCATCATTATCCTCTCTATATAGTCTAGTTTGTAGAAAAGAAAAATAATGTCGGTAAAAGTTTAAGTTGTTCATGAGAAGCATGCCTTTATTATCAACACCAGACAGTCTTTGATGAGACCTAAGGCCTAAGGTCTAAGCTTGCACAAACATTTTTAGCAAAAATCAAATGTGTGTGTATATATATATATATGGAGAGAGAGAGAGAGAAAGTTCATTCATGTGAAGATGATTACTAAAACAACTTAATCTGCTTTACATAATGTTGTTAAGCCACATTTCTACCATTTGAAATTACAGGTTTGATTGGGAGATGTTAAGTCAGCACTAGTGGATGGCAGTAAAGGATAGATTGAGAATGAACAGAGCATAAAGGGTACTTCTGGTAAAAGCTCAGAAGAAGAGAAGTGTTGTAGGAAAAGTCTCATTGTTCTTAGAGATTACTAAAGTGGCCATAACAGTGAAGACTATTCTTATGAGATCTTGGACAGAATAGAAAAATAAGGTATTGGAAACTGAAATAAAGCCATAGGTGTTACAAAGTGACAAAGAACTTCGCTGAATTATGTCCATGACCTAAAACTTTGTGGGAGGCAGATTTTAAGAGTGGTGAATTAGGATATTTGGTGGAAGAAATCTCAAAGCAGCAATGTGTTTAGGGTGCTGCATGACCTGTCTTAACTGCTTCTAGGAAAATGCAAAAAGAGAAAAATGATTTAAAGATGGAATATATAATTAAAAGGAAAGCAAAATGTAAAGATTTGGAAGATTCTCATCCTGCCCATGAAGAATAAAAAAGCATGTTTAGGAGAGAAAACCAAAGGTGTGCCGAAGCAAGCATTTGATAAGAAGATTGATATGAATAACATGAAGCCAGGTGCTATTTCTCAAGAAAATGGAAAACTTACTCCAAGGCATTTCAGAAATCTTAAGATTGTCATAGGCACAGGGGCCCAGTACCTTGAGGACAGAATGGTTTCAAGGAAGGGGCCCAGGGCATCATTAGAACTTGGGCCTCACTGGCCAGGCCACCTCAAGCCTCTGCTCTCCACATTCTGGCAAAGCAATCCTCAGCTGCCACAGCTGTGGTGCAGGTGGGCCCAAGTGTGGCTTGGCTTGCTCCTCTGTAAGACAAATGGGTGAGCCTTGGAGGCATTTACATAGTGCTAATTGTGCATTCACAAGAGTGCAAGATCTGTGAAGTCATGTCTTCTTCCACTTAAATTTCGAAGATGACTCAAAGTGCTTTGAGGACCAGGCAGACTTACCACAAGAGCAGAGCCATGCCAAAGTCCCCTCTAAGTCAATGCTCAGTGGAGCTGTGGGATCAGGGACACTGCAGAGAGTGCTCACTACGGCAATGCTTAGTGGAGCCATGAGGGCAGGGCCACTCCAAAACTCCAGACTTGCAGAGCTATCAGTGTGCAACCAGCCTGAGAGAGTAGCAGGCACCTGACTGTGAGAATTGTGGTATGGGATGTGCCCAGCCATTCCATGGAAGCAGGGCCTCCAGGAGTCTTGGGGACCTAAACCTCGTCCCAGTGTGTCTAGAAGGTGGACATGAAATCAAAGAAGATTATTCTTCAGTCTTAAAATTTAATGTTATTTGCCCTGTTGGGTTTTGGACTTACTTGGGATCTATTACACCTTTCTTCATTCCTATTTCTCTTTTTTGGAACAGAAATGTCTGTCCTATGCCTATCTCACCATTATATTTGGAAGCACAAAATTTGTTTGATTTCATAGGTTTATAGCTAGAGAACAATTTGCTTCAGGATAAAACACACCTTTGCTTCTTACCCACAAGATGTTTAGACAAGACTCCGGACACAGACTCTAAAGTTGATGCTGGAATAAGGTAAGACTTTGGGGGACTATTGAGATGGAATGAATATTTTTTTTTGTGAGAGGGATATGAATTTGGGGGGTCAGAGGCTGAATGCTATGTTTTGAATGTGGCACCTTCAAAATTCAGGTGTTACCAATATGATCATATTAAAAGGGGGAGCATTTAAGAGGTTATTAGGTAATGAGGGCTCCTCTTTCATGATTGGGATTAAGGCCTTTATAAAAGAGACTTCATGTAGCATTCAGCTCTCTTGCCCTTCCACCTTCTGCCAGTAAGGAGATAAGATTTCTTTCCTCCAGAGGATGCAGCCCTCACCAGCACAACTGAACCAGCCATAACAATGATCTTGCACTTTTCGGCCTCTAGAACTATGAGAAATAAATTTCTGTTCTTTATAAATTATTCAGTCGGTGATACTCTGTTATAGCAGCACAAAATGGACTAAAATAAACAATTTTCTTATTGCCTAATCTATGAGATAGTTAGAAACTAGTGATTTTAAAAAACAGATTACTATTCTAGTCCTGAAGAAATTTATTATCTTAATTATGAAATTAGAAGTTAGAGTTGCCATTGAAACATAAGTCTTTTTCCCAGGGATTCTCAGAGATTGGTAGATTAATACTGTAAGTCACTCTTGCTCTTGCTCTCAGAAAAAAGGGGATCTTGATCTTCCCTCCAAAACTTTTTAAATGCAGGGCTGAATTGGGTTGGAATTGAATATACAAAAGCTTGGGAGTGAAAACTAAGGACAAAATTGAAAAGTTATAGGATGCATTCATTTTCCTGTGTGGTACTTTCAAAGAAGTAAACAGCAGAAGAGTGTGGGTGGATGGTACATTACTCAAATATTGCTTCTCTTATGTAAAAGACTGGTGGTGCCCACACTGTTTATTTTAGCTAGTTCTGTTATTATTTTTTAATGTCCTTAATTATACCAACTCTAAAGCAAACCATCACACTTCAGTTAGACACTGATGTAAAGCAAAATCTTCTTAGGTGTTTTTATTTTTCTCCCACATAGAAATTTGGAGCCATAAGTGAAATGATTTACAAAATGCGAATAAAACTCTACTACCTCTGCTCGATTTCCCTATTTTAAATGACAGTAGAAGTAGAGAAATTATTTAATTATATATGATAATTCATCAAAATTGTCAATTATCTCTGGTGATATAGATGGATAGAAATCAGTTTTTGATGAGATTTCTTTTTAGCCATTAGATATTGTAACACAGGTTTTGTTCTTACCACTAGTTTTAGACTAGTTTATCCAAAAAACAGAGTTGAAGCTATGTCTTAGGCATTACCATTCTCTTGGAAAGTATAATACAATCCCAGGACACATGAATGAGGGGTAAGTCTATGTTAATTTATTAGGGTTGCCATCCTAAAATACCACAAACTGGGCTGCTTACACAATTGAAATTCACCTTCTCACATTTCTGGAGGCTGAAAATCCAAGATCAAATTGCCTACAGGTTCGGTTTCTTTTGAGAACACTCCCATTGTCTTACCAATAGCTGCCTTCTCATTGTATCTTCACATGGTCTTTCCTTTGAATGTGCATTATCTCTGGTGTCCTTCTGTGTGTTCTAATCTTTTCGTATAAGGACACCAGCCAGATTGGATTAGGGTCCACTTTAAGACCTCATTTTAATTTAGTTACCTCTTTAAAGGCCCTATCTCCAAATAGGGTACATTGTCATGTCCTGAGGATTAGGACTTTAATCTATGAATTTGGGGTGGGGGGGGATACAATTCAGCCCATAAGGAAGGAGGAATAACCAATAAAAGAATGCTGGCCAGCCCTTGTCAAGAAAAATGATTTGTTTTATTTTGCAGAACATCTTCTAAAAATCTGTTAAAAGAAAAAATCTGCTTTTCAGGACAATCCACTTTAAAGAAGGAAGATAAAACCATATACCTCCCCCCCCATAAAAGTCTCCCATTGGTCAACATTTTGCCCTATGGGCTCATAATTTCCAAGCATTTCTGATTTATTTATGTGTGGTGCAGAGCAGATCTGGTACGTGTCATTCCATAGAGGCAACCTGAAAGCCCTGGGTATAAGCGTACGGAGATGAAGCACTGTCCGGTTGTGTTTGCATGAGATTATTGGGGGGCCCTCAGTGCTGGCCAATGTGAAAGAGGTTGAGGCAGGGAATCGCCTGAGCTCGGGAGTTCTGGGGCATAGTGTGTTACACCCATCAGGTGTTCACACTAAAATGTAGTGTATGTGAGACACCAGGAGCAGAAAAATTGCCAGAGGGTAGGAGGCATGTAAGTTTGGGTTGCCTGGGATGGTCTCTTGTGACTTAATCTCTCTAAGTCTCGATTTTCTTTTCTGTAAAATAGGATTCTCATAATGATTAAACCAGACAGTGCATGTAAGATACATAGACTGAAGACTGGAACTTGAAATATATTAAATAAAAATAAACTAGTATTATTGCTAAAATCCTTAATCCATTAAATGGTAAGTTATTTGTTAGGTTAGAGATAATATACGTAAGGTACCAAGTAGAGTATTTCGAACACTGTTGAAGCTAGATAGCTAGTTGTTATTATTGTCATGACCATTTTTATCATTATTTTTATTAAGCTCTACATATTAAAATGTATCTTCTAGTGAAGAATTTTGAAGATTCACAAAATTAAAATGTATTTATCAAGTTTTCAACATAATGTCAGAGAATGGCAACAAGGACAGGGAAAAATTTTAAAAAGCATTTTTATTTGGGAAAAAAAATCAGCAATATTGTGGCACATTTTAAGATTCATGATGTGATGCTTTCTACATAGGTTAAGCCAAAATAGGTAAGTTAAATTCACTGATATGTAAGAGATTTCTGCCAAAGCATAAGTTGCCATTAACACCTAATGCACATTCTGGCTTCCAGAGGATTTTTGAGTGTGATTATTAATACCATCATGATATTTACATGGCATTCAAGTTCCGGCTTAAAGGAATATAAGACATGAGGCAGACATCTCACCATAGAGTCCCAGACATAGATAAACGTCTTATAGGAAGCTCATATGTAAAAAGAAATTGCAGTACCTATCCTCCTGTATAACATTATGTGGCTTACTAAGAAGAGATTGTTTCAATATACCCACCTGTCTATTAAACAGCTTTTATCTTCTGAAGACTGTTTAGAGTATTTTGCAAAACAATTCAGAAAACATTGGAAAATAGTCTCTGCACTATTTACTTGACATATGGAGATACAGCTGTTTAAAATAGCTTTTAAAAATAACCAAACACATGTATACAATTACTATTAAGCTAAGGTAAAAAGCTGAAGCAAAAATACCTGCTGAGAAACAGAGGAAATGGAATACCCATGCACAACTAGGAAAGAGGGAGCCCCTCTGGAAACATGATTTCCGAACAAACTGCTTAACAGCAAAGTTTCCCAAGATTTTTATGTCTTTTTAGAAGACATTTAGTTTTTTCTTAAGAAACAGAATATGGAGACAAAGATCTTCTTGGATACAAAGAAGAAAGAAGTAGAGGCATTTCATAAATCTTAAAATAAGGCTAGTTTGTTTGAAGAAGTTTCCATTAGGGTAGAGAAAATCCATGACAATTATTTAGAGTAGGTGTTACCTTGAAAAGACTTGGTTGTCAAAACAACAATTACTCTAGAGATGAAAACTGTGGAAGGGTTTTGAAATCTCTTTTATGACAAGTCCATCATTTCCCATGGAAGATGCTCAGATATTTTGAGTAAGAACACCAATTGAAATTGAGGATCTAAAAACAATTTCCATTTCTTTTTACTTTTACCCCATTTTTGCCATATATGCCACTTGATTACTCTATCTTCATTATTAAAGATAGATTGTTGATGGTAAAGGCATACTGTAAAGTCCCTTGACTTTGAACTATGATCATTATTTTTCATTCCTCTATGTATCATAAATAAATGAACTAATAAATATACTATGTACAGAATAGCCTCATTCCTATGGCCATCTTTAAATCCCAATTTTATAAAACTACCTTATTAATTATTGTCAAAAGAGTAAATTTGGAGAGGGTAATTAATTTCCTTAGAGAATTTGAAATTGACTAGTTATTTATTGAATTATATTCAATTGCATTATAATATGTAACCAGCATATAGGCTATTAAGATTTTACAACTCTTCAGGATGAAATACAATCTTCCGCACATTGTACAATTCAGTATTTTAAATATTTACTTATGTTTTTCTGAAATCTTTATTCTTCTCTAATATCTGATGTCATAGAAAACAATAGAGATGCATGTTTATTTCATATTATGTGTAAATGCTTTATATTAATTATCTCATTCAATTCTCATTTAATAGCCATCAATAGCCCCATTTTATAGATGCAGAAACCAAGGCTAGGTAGCAAGTTTGTGTGCCTTTTAATCTGTTATGTTGACAGAAGATAATCTTTATTGATGTTTAATTGTTCCATCTGGTTTTTTCACCCACTATTTGAAATATATTTATCAATAGGTAGTTTATGCTAATATTGCTTAAAGCAAATAAGGAAGTTTTCTGTCTCCTAACCTACCTCAAGAAGTGCATTTCACAAATTATCTGATACCACTGTCCCAAAGCCTAGCACTAAATGTAGAATTTCAGTGCACTACATGGGCCACAACGATAGTCCTCACTTAATACTATTCTTTAGATTTATTTATTTAAATCTCATTTTTTAAAAATATACCCTAAAAAAATTTAAAAAATGGCAAAAGAGAAGGGGTAGGTTTTAAATACCGTGCTCTACATTCAGCAATAAACAAGAAAAATATATTTATAATCTAATGAGAAAAATCAATGACTCCATAGATTCTGTTTCTCTTCTTTTTCAGAAATGTTTATTCACTAATTGGCACAATAGACTCCCACCAGGAGACTTTGCCAAGAAATATGTTGACTGTAAACTCAGCAGGGGGAAGTTGAGGAGTAAAAGAAATACAATTTGATATGAAAAAACAATATTTTTCAAAGACATTTTAAAACTTTTGAGCATTCCTGGGAGCCTACTTACCCATCTTACTTGAGTAGATAATTTGAAATTCTTTAATTTTTCCACATAGCATCAGATGGAAAGTCAGGTGTTTGCTAAACAAGGGTTTTTAGCTTCATCATTCCACTACACACAGTTCTGAGTAACTGGATAAATTCAAGTAATGAAATTAGTCTTCAACTTGTATCATAAACTATTTGCTAGAGACAGGAAAAAAAGAGTCAGGGAAGAAGTGAGAGAGTTTCTCATTAAAAGAAGAGAAATGATGTTATAGTGCTCAGAATCTGAAGTCAAATCTTATGCAAGATTAAGGGGTGGAAACTTACTAAATTTCACATGCTTTGTATCACAGAATATGGAGACTTGATTTCTCTCAAATAAAAATAATTAACATCCCTAACCATTACTGGCTACTGCACACATTTTCTGACTTAGTCTCTGGAATACTTGTTTCCATCATCACAGAAATTTTAAAAACTTTAGGAAAGCTCAAGATGTATTTCTAATTCCAAACTCCCTAATCCAATTGTTAGATTTTTGAAGGCAAAGATTTACTGAAATCATTTCGGAACTGCTCTGCCTTTAATGGATGGTGCCTTCCATAAGACAGGATTACAGCAAACACCTGTTAAAGTTTAACTTTGTTTTTCATAATTCAAAGACATACATAAATCAGATGACTTATTTTCACCACATCTCTGTTAAGTATGTATTATTCTCATTTAAGAAATGCAAAAACAAAGGCTTGAGAAGGTTAAGTATCCTGTTTGAGGTCACATATCCCCAACTTCAAGGAAGTAACACTGGAGCTGGATTCTGTCTGATTCCAAAGCCCATGCTGCAAACACTATGCTTAAATGTCTTCTACTGGAGTGTAGGCCAGAAATGTGTCTTAGTTTGACTCAACTTAACATATGTTGGCATATTTTATAAAATTGAGACATAAGTGTTCCTCAAAATAAACATTAGGTTCAGAACTAATTAGTAGTTAATTTTTGTATTATAGGGGTACATAGCTGGGAAGTGTGAATCTACAGTCAAAGTAGATCGGTGGTTGCCTAAGGATGGGGGGAGTGTGGTGCAGAGGTCCACGAGGGATGGATAAAAAGGGATTCATTCCTCATGACATGAGGATATATATTTGAGGGTGATGGATAGTTCATTATCTCAAGAGTAGTATAGTTTCACAGGTGTATGCATATGTTAAAACATATCAAAATAGTATACGTTTAATATGTATAGCTTATTGTATGACAGTTTTGCCTCAGTGAATCTTTTTATTTAAAGACATCACTAAGGAAATGAAAATACAGGCCATAAACTAAAAGAAAGTGTTTGTAAAGTACCTGTACAATAAAAGATTTGCATCCAGAACAATTTTTCTAAAATTCTCAAAACATTCAGAAATGAGCTAAATATTTGAACAGATATTAATGCTTTGAAAAAGACACATGAATGCCAAATAAATACACAAAAAGATGTCCAACATTAGTAGTCATTATGAGGTAAATGCAAATTAACACTAAAGTTAGATATACCCTTATCACCTATGTAATTAAAGGAAGAAAGAAAGAAAGGAAAAGAAAAAAAGAGGAGTGGATCTGAGAGTACCAACTGCTGATGAGGAAGTGGGTGAACTTGAACTTTTATATACTGTGGATATGATTGCAAAATAGTGGAGAAAATAAGTCGAACAGCTTGGTATTTTGTTAATCAGTTAAGCAACTATTTAACATATGGTCTAGTAATCCCAGGTCTAGGTATACACGCAAGTGAAATTAAAACTTATGTTCAAACAAAAACAAAAACCTGTATACAAATGCTTTTATGGTGATTTTATTCATAATCTCCTCAAACTGGAAATAAACCAAATGTTCTTCAGCCTGTGAATAGGTAAACAAATTGTTACACAACTGTACAATTAAATACTACACAGCAATAAAAATGGAGGAATTTCTGATACACACAGTAGCATGGATAAATCTCAAAGGTGATATGCTAAGTGAAAGAAGCCAGAGTGTACCTACTGAGTGATTCCATTTATATGACATTATGCAGCAGACAAGACATTACGGACAGAAAAGAGATCGGTGATTGTCAGCACTTGGGAGAGGATGACTACAAATAGGGTAAGAGAATAAGTTTGGGGGATGGAACTGCCCCGTATCTTGAGTGTGTGGTGGTTACATGACTGTATGTGTGTAACTCATAGAACTATATATATACTAAAGATGATAAATTCTACTTCATGTAAATTATGCCTCAATAAAACATGCACATAGTCTTACAAAATCTGATGCTTAAGGCCAATGGAAGAGAAGGATGAGTATTTATTAGTTACTGTATCCTTCCTTGTACTAGTTTATAAGTGCTTCCATAATACATTGCCATAAATTCGGTGACTTAAAACAACACATATTTATTCTCAAAGTTCTGGAAGCTTCAAGTCTGAAATCAAGGTAGGTATCAGCCGGGCCGTGCAGCCCGTGGAGTCTCTAAGGAAGAAACCTCCCTTACCTCTTCCAGCTTTTGGTGTCTTCAGGTGATATTTGGCTTGTGATAGCATCACTGCAGTCTTTGCCTCCATCTTCCCATAACCTTCTTCTCTGTGTCCCTGTGTATCCTCTCCTCTTATTATAGGGACACCAGTCATAGGATTTAGGGCCTAATCCAGTATGATTTCATGTAAACTATGTCTCTAAAGAAATTGGTACCAAATAAGGTTACATTCTGAGGTTCTAGGTGGACATGAATTTAAGATGGGAGATGGGGGGGGCGGTTCTTTAACCTACAGTTCTCATGGAAATTATGTAGATTAAATTATATTTGGGATGGTAGTTTTATGTAGATATTTCTAGGAATTTTTCTATAAAATTAATTATGTTGAGAAAAATGTGAATGCTTGAGAATCCTATATTCTTATTGTGTATAATAAGTTTTAAATTGAGCAGGGATGTGAACAAACAGGCTAGGCTCAGCATCCAGATGCAGCAGCTGGGGTACATTTGTCAAAAGATTAAAATCTTATAACTGGAAATTGCAAGAATACTTCAAATAATGTTGCTGTTTTTGTGAAAATGTCAGAGGACCATTACATATTTGGTCAGAATTTCTGTGTAGCTTTTGTGGAGAAACAATAATTTCAGGAGTTCTGGTTCAAATTACTTTATCTGCCAATTTCCCCAAATCCCATATGCTTCTACTATTCTGGCCAAATATCCACAGAAAAAATAATTTTGGTTACATATCCCTTCCCTGAGAATGAAGCAGATAAGTGTACTTCCCAATAAGAATATAAACATTTCCCTATAGTCATCAAACACCTATTTGTGAATTCATGTCACTTGTGTAAAAATTCAACCCTTATTCATTACCTTTAGCTAATATCATGAAGTAGACACAATATTTTGACAATTCTTAGCCTATGCCTCAAAAAGATTATATGTTTTCACTCTTTTTCTCTCCTAGAATCCAGCCTAAATAAATCGCAACTGCTCTACTGTACAATGAGAGACAGGTTGTCTATTTGCTCTATCATTCCCATTGAAAGGCAATTCCAGATATGTTAGTAAGGCCATCCAAGTCCAGCAAGCCCTGGCTAAACTGATCCACAGACATATGAACATGTCCAGTCAAGATCAGCCAAGACTGGCTCAGATCACAGAACTGCCCAGCTTACCCAAAGACATGTGACCAATAACAGGTGCTAACTGATGTAAGGCAAAAATTTTACAGTATATATTGCAGTTAAGAAATATCTATAAGCACCATAAAAGAACATTTGATTAGTACTTGTTAGATCAATGGCAATGTATTTCCACATTTTATTTTAGTAGAAGAATTGTTAGTACTTTTTTCAATAAAAGCAAAATTTTCATAATCAATTCTTTCCTAAACTAATATACTCACTGATCAGTCATTTACTTTCGATTATTTGACATCTCATTTTTATCAAATTGAGATACTACAAAGTGTTTAAACTAAAAATGCAGTATTTTTTTTTCTTTTCTACTTTTTTGTGTATCTTCTTTTATTGTTCAGAATATGAGCACAACAAAAGCACTGAGTGCTTACTGTGGCAATATCCACCTGAAACACTCAGCCAGGCTACCAAAATTATCTCATTCAGATTATGGGGTAAAAATATGTGTTAGAACCCATAATTTTACATTAAATGGGCTGTACCTCTGTTTTACTTTTCTCTCTAGCCATCTAAAATGTTTCGATAATTCTCTTTCTTTTTCACTCTTTACTTATAATCTCTTCAGTCAAAGACTCTCACTATAGTCGCATATGTTTTCAAACAATTTATTTGCACCTTTCAGGTCATTTCAAAATGATAGTCACTAAATTGTTTTTTGTCTACCTTAATTCTAACATAGACTACGTCTTCCATCCACCTGCCTAAACACAGTGAGACAAGGAACTGACAGGTACTGCTTTGGGAACGGCATTGCTGCAGGAGATGCCTTAGGCATTGCTTTGGGCATTGCTGCAGTATTGCCTTACTGAGTCAGGAAGTCTCAAAGTTTCTAATAGCCCTGATCAAAATGAAGGCAGGGCAAGGTCCAACCAGTCAGAACCAAGATGGTGGAGGAACACAGCCCCTACCATGAATATTTATTCCCTTGTTTAGCCGGTTGCTTAAATAGAAAGACAATAGGAACAAGAGGGCTGGTTCTCTTCTGCAAAGAGAATTCACCTCTGCTCTGTCTCTGGAGTAGACTTTCTAACTTTCTATAGTTTCAGAATAAATCTCGCTTTCACTTTATCTTGTTGCCTCGCTCCTGAATTCTTTTTTGTGCTAAGCCAAGGACCAATTTGGATTTCAAGTAGCTCCCAGCATTGGGAGTCACTTTCCTGTGTCAAAAGCAGAACACAAAATTCAGTGGATATTTTTGAGGAAAAATCATTCACTTCACTATGTGTTAAGTCATTTCCTGATGATGAGATTGGAAATGAAATACAATCACATCTAAGCCAGTGTGTGAAATTATTTCCAATGGAAGGTCACTGGAAAGCTGTCCTTCTTTGCAGTATGGAATTTTATTATTATTCAGTTACTAGCAGGGTTTTTGTGGATATAAAATGAAGACCTACAACAATGACAGATTGTCGATAGGAAGTACTATTTATTTTTATTTATTTATTTACTTTAGAAACAGGGACTCTCTCTGTCCCCCAGGCTGGAGTGCAGTGGAGGATGATCATAACTCACTGCAGCTTTGAACTCCTGGGCTCAAGCAATTCTCCTGCCTCAGCCTCCCAAGAAGCTGAGACTACAGGTGCATGCCACCACACCTGGCTAATTTAAAAAAAAATTTTTTTTAGAGACAAGGTCTTGCTATGTTGCCCAGGCTTGTCTGGAACTCCTGGCTTAAGTGATCCTCCCTCCTCAGTCTCCCAAGTAGCTGGGATTACAGGTGTGAGCCACTGCTCCTGGCTTTTAAAATGTTTAATATTGGAAATATAAATATTTTTGAGAAAATAAGAATGACATTGATACATCAATCAATGTTAAGCCCCTATTCTGTGTCAATAGTTAAAATGAAAGCTTCATATGTTTATTTATTTATTTTATTTATTTTTATTTTTTCTTTTTTATTTCAGCATATTATAGGAGTACAAATGTTTAGGTTAAGTATATTGCCCTTGCCCCACCTGAGTCAGAGCTTCAAATGTGTCCATCCCCCAGACAGTGTGCACCGCACCCCAAAGCTACATATGTTTAAAGGGCAATTACTGTTTAGTGATTATGGCTTGACAAACAGACTGACTTTGTTGGATTCCAAAAATCCACACATCTGTCACACCTAACTGATGTTAACTGGCCCTCCTGTGGCCTCCAGAGGCCAATAGTTGGATCAGCCTTGAAGAATGGGCTTCCTCTTTACCACAAATATTGTTCTTTGCTGTATTTAGTAGACACAAATTGTAAATGCTCTGCTTTACTATTATTTGCAAAGTGCGGAAAGAATGAAAATCACTTTCTGAGGAGGTAATAAAAATAGAGCACAACAATAAAAACAATAATATCATTTGCAATCATGATCCCTCTAAAATTATGTCTATGATGTGTTTCAATTCTCCATAACACTTATGATAATGCTTTCAAACTCTATTCATACTTACTAGGATTATGGTTTACTATTATAGGACTTGTGTAAATTTTAACAACTTTCTTTTAATTTTAGTTATTTTCTAAAAAAATAAAATAATCCAAGTATAGCCTCAAGTCATTATATTGTTTGTCTTTCTGTGACAATTCTCAGCTCCGGAAATTTTAATTCTTCCACTTAGCTCTGAACACAGCTCCAGAAATGCAGATTAATTTTAGAGACTAGAAATGGAAATATAGTATAAAATTAATCTTCAACTAAGAGCAGTTCTATGACGGAAACTTGAAAGATTCACAGAGGTTGATCTCAAGCCAGTTTCCTTAAGCATAGGCTGTATAATCCTGACTTTATCTAAGACTTTTTTGGTCAGAGTGTAACAGTTTTCAACAAGGCCCACATACTAATTACATACCTCTGCGACCACTTCCTGTTAGTAAAAATAAATAAATAATATTTGCAATTTAGAGTGTCCTTACTTATTTCCTTTTCTTTCTCTAAAAGCTACATAGTTATTTTCTGTCATCCAGTTACTGTATTTTTTTCCTAGCTATTTTTTTTCCCCTCTAATTATGTTCCGCATTATGCTTTTATTAAAATAGGAGTTTTTTTAAGCTTTAGGTATTATATTAAATGATTTTTCTTTAGAGCATTATCTTCCTTTTATTATAATTTTAGGTGTTTCTCTACCTAATTTAAAATTCTATAAACATTTGAGAAACTAAAAATAAAAACCAGAAGTGATAATTTGGAATGTTACTGTGGGAGTGAGTGAATTGTTCTTTTTTAATGAGTGTGAAATTTAGGTTGTTCGAGAAAGTTATAGGATACATTTAATGCTTAACAATGAAAGGTTGCAGACTGTCAAAGATCTAATAACAAAAATAGGTCCAGACAAAATAGATTATTTTAGAATGATAGTGGGAGGATATACAAAGTTTGAAATACAGTTTCTAAATGTTACCCAATTAATAAGCAAAAAGGCAAGCAAGATAGTTTAAGCTGAGAATTAGGAAAAGAGTATAAAAGCTAACTTTTTAGTTATATCTTATTCATATTAATCTCTACTACAAAAGAGATATAAAATAGAATGGTGTAATTAATTAATATTCAGCAGGAACCTAGGAGTCAAGATATAGTTATTAAAATTCCACGTCAACCACCTGTTCTTTGATCTTAAAAACTTTCATATAAAGAGATGGTAGGAGATGGATGCTATGGGTCTTCATTGAATATCATCATAATGTTTGACTATCTTAAGGAGTTTGAATATATCAACCAAAGGAAATCAGTCACATAATATGTAAATTCACACATACACACATTTATCAAGATACTTCTAACTCCACATGAATATTTATATATATTTCACACATTTAGACAGAGAGGAAGGGAAGGATGAAGGGATGGAAAGAATATAATAATCAAATTCCTGTCATCTTTTTTAGTAGATAAATAAGTGCTATGTTGAAAACATTTGTGAAATGTTTTCTACGCATTAAAGATTTGCCACTTGAAGGAGGAGCAATTATATGAGTGCTTTGGAATGCATTTTGGGAATATTTATGCAAATATTTTCTGTACACTGCACATTTATTACCAAAAAATAGTAATTTATTTTAATTCGATACCTTCGCCTTTCTAATTCTACCTGTTGCTCTTGAAAAAATTGCAGTGCAAACTTAAGGAGCACAAAGGAGTTCTGTGTCTTTATTGAAAGGTTATATCCCATTCACTTAACTCAATTAACAATTTAGAGCCAAGTCTTCAAAAAATTATGATAAAAATGGTACAAATTACATTAAGCAGCTGGATCAGAATTCTCAAATTCAATATGATCTCTGTCTGTACCGCAGTTAGTGGTAAGGTATATGACAAATTAGAAAAGTCTTCAGCTCAAGTGACTTACCATTCTTAATTCTTCATTTTTTACCTATAACATCCAAGCACTTTGCAGAAAGGCAGTTTATAGGCCACTCAATGCAATAGAAGGAAATCATAATTTGATGTACCATCATGATACATTTAACTCCACATGAGCTGTTAATATTCAGTTTTTCAAATTCTCTCAAATGTAATTCATCAGGTAATTTTTCTTTTTAGTTTTTAATTTTATTTCATCACAGAAACAATCTAAAGGAAGGTGTTAATTCAGTTTTTGATGCTGTGGTGTGTATAAGCTTATCCAAAGAGTAATGCTAGGCTGATACTCAAGAATCCATGATGTTTTTCAGAGATTTACTTTGGGAGACATGAAAAATATTCTTATTTAATTGCTATTTTAAATGTGTAAACAGAAAAACAGAATTGCTTCAATTCATTGGTAGAATGCCCAGCTTTAATCCATGAAGTCAGTGAGTGGTTAAATACACTTAATATATGAAAAAACACAGAATTGGATTCAGAGGGGATTTAGAGAGTTGGAAGACATTATCTCTATTTTATCCTTGCTTACATAGGGAAAATAACACAAATTATTAATTATGTGTCATTTAAAAAGGGAGATAGCTTCTGAAAAATACTTGGTTAGGCAATGTCATCATTGTGTAAACAAACCTATATGGTATAGTCTATTGCTCTTAGGCTATAAACCTGTACAGCATGATACTGAACCTGATACTATAGGTAATTGTAACAAAATGGTATTTGTGTCTCTACATATATCTAAACATAGAAAATGTACTGTAAAAATATGGCATAAAAGATAAAAAATGGTATACCTGCATAGGGGACATACCATGAATGGAGCTTTCAGGATTGGGAGTTGCTCCGAGTGAGTCAGTGAGTGAGTGGGGAATGAATGTGAGGGCCCAGGACATTACTGTACACTATAGTGCACTTTATAAACACTGTACACTTAGGCAACACTAAATTTATTTTAAAAATTTCTCCAATAATGAATTAACTTTAGCTTACCATAACTTTTTTATGTTATAAAACTTTATAATTTTTAACTTTTTTACTATTTTTCTTTATATCCTGATTCTAATAAGATTTTTTCTATTAAAAATTAAAACTTTTTTTTAAACTTTTTAAACTTTTTTGTTAAAAACTAAGACAAGCACACATTAGCCTAGACCTACACAGGGGTGGAATAGTCAATATCACTGTCTTTCACCTGCACATCTCATCCCACTGGTAGGTCTTCAGAGGCAATAACATGCATGGAGCTGTTATTAATATCTATGATAACAGTGTCTTCTTCTGGAAGGCCTACTGAAAGACTTGCCCAAAGCTGTTTTATAATTAACTTTCTCTTTATAAGGAGTACACTAAAATAATGCTTAAAAGTACAGTATAGAAAATACATAAACCAGTAACATAGTTGTTTATTATTATTATCAAGTATTCTGTACTATACATAATTATTTGTACTATACTTTTATACGATTCACGGTCAGTAGGTTTTTCGTAGCACCAGCATCACCACACACGTGTGTAATGTGCTGCACTATGACATTACAACAGCTACACATCACTAGGCCATAAGAATTTTTCAGCTTCATTATAATCTTATGATGCCAGCGTCATATATGCAGCCCATCATTGATGAAAACATTGTTATGCAGCACATGGTTGCATGTAAAAACACAATTTATCAATACTGGTTTGTAATAAGATACCTATTCTAATAACAGTTCTGCTACGAGTTAGCTGTAAATTCTCGAACAAGAAATTTACCTTGTTGCCTCAATGAAAATTCATTTGTCTTATAAATATTTCTTAAATATATAAGACTTAAAAGAGTGTAATGTTGAGGGTTTCGAAACTCCATGAAATTGAGATATTCTAATATATTCCATGGACTTCAAGAAAAAAATAATATATGTATACTTACATCAGTTCTTATGAGGGCTTTTATTATCCAGTGTCCCATTGTGTGCCTCCCGGGTGGACATTTCTCTCATTGCTCACTTTCTTTCCTGCCCGATCCTGTCCATGTAAACTTAGAGTATTTCTGTTCTGCTATGCTAATTTTCATATGAAAATCTTCAACAAAGCAGAGGCTATCTCATACATTTAAGTTGCTAATATGCACTGCAGTGGTAGAAAAACTAATGTAAAATTTATAATTGAGTTAATTATGCTTTTCTTTCTAAATAAATTCCCTTTTTCCTTGATTGATTTGTAAATCATGACATGGATTTGATTCAATGAAAATACGGGGAGAGGAGAGGTCAGAATTATGAAAAAAAAAAGAAATTCTAATTGACTATTCAAAATTGAACACAAATTCTTAAGAGTCTCAAAATCCCAAAACTCCACCATCAAAAATCATTGCAAACATCATCAGTTAGGGCCCAAGGATAAAATCAATATCTCTTCCAAATGAACAACACAAATGCCTCCTGTCATCAGACTAATCAAGTATAACCCCAAACACCAAGCTAGTAAAATATGTTGGGAGAGAATTAAGTTATTCAAGTTACTTTTCCAAGTACAACTGTGCTTCAGAGAACAATTAATCATATCCAGGTGCAATATACTTCATTCTGACAACAGAAGTCTGTGACAGAACACACTGAAGGGAAAATTAGCCTCTCATTTTATGGACAAACAGACTGGTGGTGGAGTAGCTGATAAGCCCAAGCACTATTTGTGCAGGCACATGTGTGCGTGCATGTGTGTGTCTGTGTGTGTGTGTGGTATTTGAATTTTCCCTACAAATCTGTTCAAATCAGTTTAAAATGAACAAACTAGCCTTCTGCTGATATCTTAAATGCATTCATTTCTCTTTTGTCAACAAAACCATAGTGCTATTGTAAATTAGGTGAGCTTTAAGTCCAATTTCAGTGGAATGCAAGCTTTAGAAAGACATTATTAGCATCACATATTTTAAAGAGAAATCCTTTCTTGAGGGTGAGGAGCGGTAATGAATCTGGTAATTCTCATTCGAAGATAAAACTGCCCAGTGACTTTAATACCAAAGGCAGTCTCTGGGTAAAAGAAAGAATCAGACTCATCTTTCCAATTTCTCTTGATTGGCACATCTGTCAGTGTCTCTTATGATCCAGCTGACCCACCTTGACAGAAAGCCCAGTTGTATTTCCAGGATCAAATGAAAGGCTGTTATGTTGCACGTCTGAAGTTAGGAGCAATCTTACATTTAATATTGTGAGTTAAACAGGAAAGAAGCAAGTGTTGCAGGAGGCTGCAGTTTTGTTTTGTCACCAAGACTGATCTTATTACTTGCTTTTCAGCTGTTGGAAGAAAAACTTAAAAGATAATTTTAAACTTTACATAGTTTACCTGTAACTTTGACCCTGCAGGACGAGAAATAGCTGCAATATTGTTTGGGATTATTTTCATATGACGATTGCTTCCAGAATAACAAAGATTCCAGTGTCTCTGTCTCTATTTGATGTGGATAAATCTGTAGGCTTGCATTTCCGCAGAAAACGATCCCACAGAAATTTGGTCAGATTTAATACTTTAAGACTAATTAATTAGAAAAAGATTTAGGTTACAGCTCGTAGTTACAGTGATTGATACTGAAGTTTATTTTCTACCATGGACTGTTTTTTGCTATGCAAATTGAAGATAGAGCAAAAATAATTCTACTGCATAATTTTTTATTTCTCTTGAAACAGCTATTGTAAAATGAAGCTCAAATCATGACCAGCTCTTTGGCTTAAGATAAATTTTTTTTAGTAGTGAGGCTATGTGGGTATTATTTTTACTCTTTTTTATTTCTTCTTTCATTTTCCATTTCACAGATTGACTTCTTTTCTCTCAGTAGTTGCCATCTGAGCTGTGGGGGAAGTTATTTGATTCTTTTTCTTGAAATGGACTTGAAAAATCAACTCAAATGGACTGAGATAAACTAGTCACCTGGATTGAGAGAGGAGATGGAGAAGGTGTGTGGGAGATTTTTACCCTGAGGTCAAGACACTGGGAAAACTTAAAAGAGGACAATTACATTGAGCATCCTTAAATTTCCCCTGAAGAATCTCTATCCAATATTTCTTCTCCATGAGCTATTGCCTATAAATCGGTTACTGCATTCCAAGGTTATTTCTTTAGGATATTTATCTTATTATGGGTCCTTGAATGTTCTAGTCTGCTGTACTTGGTTAACGTTTTCTGATGACAGTGACCAACTAACTGGATGTTTTTCTTAGTCTTTGGGGCCTGATTTTCTCTGTGGAAAAAAGTCCCCCTTTTAAAGAATGTAGTATTCCAGGACACATACCTTTACTCAATTTTTGGAAATTTATGGAAAACACATTGTTCTTAAATTCTATGTTAATTAGTTTAAATACCATTTCCTTTCAGGATGATTGTCAAACCTGTTTCATATCCTTTTAAGTCATAGGGAATAAAGAAGGGTGAAATGAATTAATATATATTTTATAATTATATTATTTAATTAATCAAAAGTTTGGACTATTTTCAAAATAAATATCATGGATGACTTCAAAAATATAACAGTATCTCAACCAAACAAGTGGCGATCATAGGAAATTAATTTGTTGCCATTATGCTTTTTTGAGAAAGTCTTATTTTTCAGATTATGAACTGAAATAAATATATTATTTTATATTTATTTAGCAATTTTTTGTGAAGTACAATGTAGTATTAATAATAATAGTACCAAACATTTATTAACTATTTAATTGTTAAGCATTGTTTTAAGTATTTTCTGAGCATTAGCTTGTGGTATCTGCCAATTTCCTTATGAATTAGATAATCCTCATATTAAAGATGATAAGTTAAGGCTTAGACATGCTGAATAGTTTAGTCCACATGCACACAGCAAAGATGTCATGGAGCTGAGATTAGAACCTGAGTGGTTGGGACTCCAGGTACCATGCTATGTCTCTGTGTGCCAGGCCCATTGTTAAGTGTAAGCATCTAAGCTTGCACAATGTAGGGTGATACCCACTTTTATAAGGCTACCTGTGCTTAGGGAAAGGAGCAAATAGGAAAAAATAGAAAATTATAAGTGATATGACAGTGAAAAGTACGTATTATTATAAGAGAAAACTGAGGAACACCTAAGCCAGGCTTAGGGGTGGAAGGAAACTGCTAAGAGGAAGGAGCATTTACACAAAACCAAAGGATGGGCAGTGTTGGCCAATGGACTATTTGTGATGGTTTTATTTGTTAGGGTTGAAAAAGAAAAGGATGATTTCCACCAAACAGTATAATTTAACAGGAGTTCAATAAAAGGATATTTATAAAGTGTCAGCAGGTGTAGTGGAACCACAAGATTAGTGTAATATCCTGAGGCTCATAGTAGTAGAACTCTATGGCTGCCCTAAGTGTCAAAAGATGAAGGGAGGGAGCACTTTGTGAAGAGTGTGAGAAGAATAAGGGCCCTGTCATCAATCTCCTCCTGTCTAGTTACCTGTCACTGTTCCCATTGACCAAAACCAGCTGCATGCTAGAGGCAGCAGATGTGTTGATGTCACCTAAACAGGGCATGATCTGGATGCACTCAGCAGTGAGAAGAAGGAGAGCAGCATCTAGCACAAGAATATAGGGGAACTGTTGCAGGTAGAGAAAGCAGAATGTATGAGCACTGAAAATTCAGGAACATAAAAGAGAGTTAGTAAGCCTAAACACGGCATGTGCTTGAGGATGGGGTGTGCAAGAGAATGTTCGATGTATTACGAAATGGTTGGAGTGGAGGAGGTGAATCAGGTGGTTGGTGGATCATTTCCAGACTTCTTAGCCATGCAAAAAATTTATATTTTATCTAAGAAACAAGAGAGAGGCTATGAAGGATGTCAAGCACAGGAATTAACATGACTCTATTTATATTTTAGAAAATTCACTCTGGTGAACAGTACAGAAAATAAACGTGAGGGAGCAGAATCAGGAAGGGAAGGAGTCCATGTGGGCAGCCAAACTGATATTAATACATTCAGAAATGACAGTAGTGTATATAGAGTAATGGGCTATAAAGATAAAGAGAAACAAACATGTGTACAGACATATTTAATTACACACATTCAAATCGTATGTGTTCAGCCAAAAGAAAAAGAGTAGGTAGGAGAAGAAGAGAGAGAGAGAGAGCATGAGTGCTCACTACAGAAAAGTAGAACAATTTAAATAGTGAGCAACTTCAACCACCTTTCTAAACAATAAATATATATGCTCCAAAGTGAGAGTGAAACAAGAGATATGAACCTTTTGTCTATTAAGTCAATTTTAGTTTCTCTATTTATCTAAATGAATCATTTTCGTCACATGTAATTTCCGCCTTTTGTACTAAACGTAGAACTTGACATTGTGAAAGAGGAGATTTCATGGTTTTTAAGAGGTAGTAATCAATTTGACTGATGAGTAGATACAAAAGGATGAGGAAGAAGAAAGAGCTAAAGGCAATGCCTGATTTCTGACCTACTTTACCTGGTGGATAATCATGCTCTATACTAAAAGGGAAGACACAGGAGGAGAAAATATTTGGAATGGAGAAAAGTTCAGACCTGGACATGAAGAATTTGATTTATCTTCTAGACACCCACACAGAACGTCTAGTTTATAGTTTGCTCAATGAGCAAGTTGGTGAGAGTATGGGAAAGTGTTCACTATTTCAAATTGATATATAACACACTGTTCATGTTATGCATCGTTTATATATGCTGTGAGTATACTCTCATAGTAAGACCAAGCCATATGACGTTAAATTTGAAATACTATGAAATGGTTTTTTGGAGTCAGGATGCAGACACTGTAATTTTAAGAAAGCTAGATTAAGAAAGTGTTTCTAAAGAAATTTGGGAAGAAAAAGGCTCTAGGAGACTCCGGGTACTCAGATATCCTATGTTCTCCAAAGTCTAAAAATATACAAATTCATAAAGCTGGACATATTTTGCTAACCCTTCATTCTAATCAGTGTTCTATTGAGAGTTTATTTGCTGGGTAACATGTATGCCATATATCTCCTTATTTTACAGGTTTAGCTACACAACGTTCAATTGGGAGGAAAAACAGGGCCTAGGACAACCCTAGAGTTGTACATTTTAAAGCACTTTTGGCTGGGCACAGTGGCTCACACCTGTAATCCCAGCAATTTGGGAGGCTGAGGTGGGAGGATGGATTAAGGCCAAAAGTTCAAAACCAGCCTAAACAACATAATGAGACCTGTTGCTACAAAAAAAAAAAAAAATGTGTGTGATGGCACACACCTATAGTTCTAGCTACTCGGTAGGTTGAGCTGGGAGGATCACATGAACCCAGGAGTTCAAGGCTGCACTGAGCTATGATCACACCACTGCACTCAAGCCTGGGCAATAGAGCAAGACACTGTCTCTAAAAAAAAAAAAAAAAAATGATAAATTTAAAAAAAATAAAGGACTTTGACTTGTTATTCAATTAGGAACAAGTGAAACAGCTTATAAAACTAAGCCCTAAAATCAAAATGTATTTGACTTAGGTATGAGCTGTGAACTTTAGATTATCTGGAGAAAGATTTTCTTCTTTCTCTTTATGAAATTTTCTTTCATAAAAAGGAAAGCTTTTGAACTGACAGAGGGATGAGTATTTGCTAAACTTCAGTGTCATAAAAAACTACTATGTTTCATAATTTCAAATTTGTTATTGGTCCAAATCTATAAATCAGCAGCCAGTGTTTCAACTCCCCTTTTTAAAATACAGATGGTCCCCAACTTACAATGGTTCGACTTAATGATTTTTTGACTTTACAACGGTGCAAAAGTAATAAGCATTAGATAGAAACCATACTTTGAGTACCCATACAACAATTATGTGTTCATTTTCAGTACAGTATTCAACATTTTATTATAAAATAAGTTTGTTGTAAGATGATTTTTCCCAACTATAGGCTGATGTAAGTATTATGAACACTTTTAAGGTAGGCTGGATTAAGCTATGATGTTTGGTAAGCTAAGTATATTAAATGTATTTTCAACTTTTAATATTTTCAACTTATGATGGGTTTATCAGGACATATCCCCATCATAAGACAAGGAGCATACCAATTGACAAATATGTGTTTGAGTCCGTCCATCTACCACGCAAGCATCTGAGACTCTTGTAAACAAGATCTGTGTCTTATTCTTCTATAAATAATAATTTACTAGAATACAATTTCCCAGGATATTACATTGGAATAGACTCAGCAATCACTAAAATTTATTGAGTAGACCTAATATCATCATCGATTTGGCCCACATTTTTTCCTCAGACATTCCTTATACAGTAAGATTTTGGTATTACATGCATCTCAGACTTTTCTTTTTAGTCCATTTGTGCTGCTATAACACAATATTAGAGACTAACTCATTTATAAATAACAGAAATTTATTTTCCCATAGTTGTGGAGGATGGGAAGTCCAAGATCAAGGTGCTGGCAGGTTCAGTGTTCTGATGAGGGCTGCATCTTCTGGAGGGGAGGAATGCTGTGTCCTCCTCTGGAAGAGAATGGAAGGGCAAAAAAGGGGAACATTCTCTCCATCAAGCCCTTTTATAAAGGCACCTAATCCCATTTGCCAGGGAGGAGACCTCATCACCCTATCACCTCTTAAAGGTCCCGCCTCTTAATACCATCACTTTGGTCCTTAATTTTCAACACCAGAATTTTCGAGAGGACACATTCAAACCATAGCATCTTCAAAATATTATGAGACAACCAATTTCATCTATTTATTTCATTAATGTTTTTTCTCTTTGTCATACATAAAGAATACAATGATGCATAGAGTAAAAACTCACCAAAAATATATCTCCTCAGATATAATAGATACACATAGTTTCTTGTTATCCATCCATCTTCACTTTTAAAATAAAGCCTTAAAATTTTATCACCTCATAATTTTTAAATGTTAGCCTCTATATTTAGGTCAAATTAAACGTTTATTCTTCCTTGCTTAAATCAACAAACTTTTAATTGACATCTACACTCTCTTCAAGGTGTCATCAGATGTGCTTTGTGTTAGTCTCTTTTATTAGCTTTCTAATAGTTGTAGATTTTGTAAAGATTACCTTCTTTGAATCCTAGTAAATTGTATTTGTCTAAAGTTTAATCAATTTATTGATCTTTCAAACAAAAAAGTTATTAGTTTCAGATATTTTCTCCAGAGCTTTTCTCATTTCATTTGTATTCATTGCCATTTTTGTTATTAAATGAACTTATCTTTGTTTTTTTAGTTGCTTTGGATTTAATTTGTTCTTATTTTTCAAGTATCTTATGATAAAAACTTAGAATTGGTTTGAGAGCTTTCTTCTTTGCCAACATAAATTTTTAGTGCTATGAATTTTATTGAAACACTGCTTTTGATATGTTGTTATGTTATTTGATTCAGTTTAAAATATTTTCAAATTTTCCAGAGAATTTCTTTTTGTATTTATGTGTTATTTAGAAGTACATTTTTAAATTTGCTTTCTAAGTCACTGGAATTTTTTGTTATATATCTGTTATTAATTTCTTATTTAATTGTATTATGGTTAAAGAACATAGTTCGTATGATTATATTCTGTTAAAGTTGTTAAGGTTTATTTCATGGACCAGATTATAGTCTGTTTTCCTAATGATCCATGTGTATCTGAAATGAATTCTGCAGCCATGTGGCATGTTTAATAAATATCAATTAACTCAAGTTAGTGGATAGTGTTGTTTAGATCTATAATCTTATTGATTTTGTGGTTTCCTGTTTTACAATTACTGAGAAAGAAATGATGAAGGATCCATTAATAATCATGGATTTTCTTTTTTTCCCTTCAAATTTCATGTTTTTGCCTCAACTATTTGGAAGCTCTGCAGTTAAATTTCATACACATTTTATAGTGTTATTTTTCTTATTGCATTAATCTTTTTATCATTTTATAATACCCCTCATTATCTTGGGTAATTTTTTTTTTTGTTCTAATGTCTATTTTTGCTGATATTAATACAGCCATATCAGCTTTTTGAAAATTTGTGTTTATTTGGTATGTAAGGCTCTGTTCTTTTTCTTAAAATCTTTTTTCTCTTCCCTCTATGTTCTCTTCTGCACTTGAGACCATTCTGTATTGTTTTGTTGTTATTGCTGCAGCTATTTTACTTCAGATATTATAATTCTTTTTTCTAGCATTTTCATCTGTTTTTTTTAACAGCTTTTATTTTTCTGCCAAGAAATTAGACTTTTTATTTATTTCAAGAATTTTCATTATCTTATGAAGCATAGTTATTATAATTATGATGAAGTTCTTGACTAATAATTTCAATATCTGGGTCATTTCAGAGTTGGCTTATCCTCTGTTAATTATCTTTTTCCTTGAAAAGTTTCCATACTCCTCCCTCTCCCCTTTTTTTCATTCATTGAGCAATTTTGGATTGCATCCTAGATATGTGTTATTTTCTTTACCATGTGAAGAATCTAGGTCTCTGCAATACTATGTAGAGAGTTGATTTTCTTTTTCTTTTAGAAGGCCATCAACTCAGTTGGGTTTAGGCTGGAGTTCACACCCTGTTTTTGGTGGGTGGTTGTTCCAACGTCAGTTTAATTTTCAAAGAATTACTACGTTGCTTTTAGCCTTTCCCATGCATCAGCAGGTCAGACATAAAAGCCCAGGGCTTAGGTTGCTTCATACACAATGTTAGGGAACCCCTTTTCCAG
This sequence comes from Avahi laniger, assembly GCA_963575035.1. Lineage (NCBI taxonomy): Eukaryota > Metazoa > Chordata > Mammalia > Primates > Indriidae > Avahi > Avahi laniger. The sequence continues at coordinate 1,587 of CAUYSK010041274.1, read as the reverse complement.
ATCTCTTGTCTTCAGGATTTACTCTACAATCTCTGGCTCCCAGAGTTACCTTTTCCTAATGCTCTGCCTATAATGTCAGGGTTTTCCTCAGAATTTTATCCCTCAGCATTGTTTCACAGTTCTTGCTACTGGGACTGCCATCTGCACAATGCGGTTCAAGAAAAGAGAGAGAGGAAAAAAATAATAGAGATCCCTCTACAATCTTTGGATCTTTGGCTCATCAGGTATATATTTTTCAGTTTCTCTGTACAGAAAGATTTCCCCGCATCCCTCAGGGTTTTACATTCATGCGCCACAGCTGTTGTCTGCATATACGCAGCTTTGCAACTGAGGCCACCCTCAGGGCAAGGCTAGGAGAAAAAAACAGACAGAAAAACAAAGGAAAAGAAGGGAGACTCCCCAATACTCCTTTGCTGGCAGAGGTTCCTTTTCCTGACCCCATAGCCAGAAATAGATTGATATCGTTGTACCTAAGTTCACTGAACAGCACTGCAGAAGGGCTGAATTTTGGTCAAATCTGAGTGACAAAATAACAGTAATAATAATAATAATAATAATAATGATAGAAGATGTATGCTTAAAGAACATTCTTCAAGCTTGGCTCCAATCTTCTTTCTGTCTACTATTAATTTTTCAGAATCCTAAGGGAGTTGCTTTTTATATTTTGTTCAGAGATTTTAGATCTAATAAGTGGGAGAAAGAGGCTGTAGTGGACTATTTCATCTTGGCTGACACAAAAAGTCTTTTCTAAAAAATTTTCAAATAAATACTCCTTTTTATTTTTTCTTTATACTAGAAGGCTTTCTCTCTCATAAACACACTCCCACACACCCTACATATAATTTCTGTATGACATCAATGTACAGACTGATTTCTGTATAGTTTGTGTCTTACCTAACTGTTGGACGTTCAGATTTATGTACATTTTCCATTATTTTAAAAAATGCTGTGATGAATATTTTTACACACATATCTCTAATAAGCAGCCTCTATATTTAGTCATCTTTCTGATTATTAAAAGAAATTTCCAAAGTGAAACTAATAGGGCAGGGTTATAATCAATTTTTAAAAATATGATACATGTTGCCATATTTCCCTCTAATATGGGAACCAGTACAACTACCAGTACAGAGAGTGTCTCCCTTTCCTACACCCTCAACAACGCTGGGCATGATCACTTTTAAAAATAATTTCTAGTTTGATACGTGAGAAAAAATGTTTTTTTTTTTTTTTTGAGACAGAGTCTCACTGTGTTGCCTAGGCTAGAGTGTCGTGGCGTCATCCTAGCTCACAGCAACCTCAAATTCCTGGGCTCAAGCGACCCTCCTTCCTCAGCCTCCCGAGTAGCTGGGACTACAGGCATGTGCCACCATGCCCGGCTAATTTTTTCTGTATATTTTTAATTGTCCAATTAATTTCTTTTCTATTTTTAGTAGAGACGGGGTCTCGCTCTTGCTCAGGGTTTCGAACTCCTGAGCTCAAACAATCCGCCCACCTCGCCCTCCCAGAGAGCTAGGATTACAGGCGTGAGCCATCACGCCCGGCTGAGAAAAAATGTTTTTTAATTTGAACTTCCTGGTACCAATG
>CAUYSK010041273.1:0-58684 GCA_963575035.1 Avahi laniger | reverse complement strand
CATGGAGTACTATTCAGCTTTAAGAAACAATGGTGATATAGCACTTCTTGTATACTCCTGGATAGAGCTGGAACACATTCTACTAAGTGAGGTATCCCAAGAATGGAAAGACAAGCATCACATGTACTCACCATCAAATTGGTATTAACTGATAGACACATAAGTGTACGTATAATAACATCTATTGGATGTTGGGCAGGGGGGAGGGGGGAGGAGGGAGAAGGGAACGGGTATATGCATACACAAAGAGTGCAATGCGCACCACCCAAAGGATGGACATATTTGAAACTCGGACTTAGCGGGGGAGGGGGGCAAGGACAACATAAGTAACCTAAACATCTGTACCCCTATAATATGCTGAAATTTTTAAAAATGTAAAAAATGAAAAAAAAGATAATCTTAAAATCTTATTGCTCAACATCTCTAATCATCAGAGAAATGCAAATCAAAACTACAATGAGATATCACTTATCTCCAGTGAGAATGGATTTTATCAAAAAGTTCCAAAACAATAAATGTTGGCGTGGATGCCGAGAGATAGGAACACTCATACAGTGCTGGTGGGACTGCAAACAAGGACTACCTCTGTGGAAAGTAATATGGAGATACCTCAAAGAGCTACAAGTAGAACTACCATTTGGTCCAGCAATCCCATTACTGGGCATCTACCCAAAGGAAAAAAAGACATTCTATAAAAAAGACATCTGCACTAGAATGTTTATAGCAGTACAATTCACAATGACAAATATGTGGAAACAACTCAAGCTGTTTTCCACACGAGAGGATTGATAAAATATAGTATGTGTATAGTGCAGAGTTCTACTCAGCCACAAAAACAATGGTGATCTAGCACCTTTCGTGTTATCCTGGATAGAGCTGGACCCATTCTACTAAGTGAAGTATCACAAGAATGAAAAAACAAGCACCACATGTACTCACCATCAAATTGGTATTAACTAATCAACATTTAAGTGCACATATAGTAATAACATTCATTGGGTGTTGGGCAGATGGAAGGGGGGAGAAGGGATGGGTATATACACACTTAATGGATGTGATGCACACCATCTGGGGCATGGACACACTTGAAGCTCTGACTTGGGTGGGGCAAAGGCAATATATGCAACCTAAACACTTGTATCCCGTAATATGCTGAATTAAAAAAATCAAAATCAAAATCTTATTGCACAGTCTGAAATATTATACAATTAGAGGAAGTGGTTAATAATACTGCATTTATAAAGTAGATGTTGTACATCTACTTTAGTAGATGTACAACAAAGTTCTGTTCTGTACAAAGTTCTGTTCTGATTTATCACTGCTACAGAGAAAATGTGATATTATTGAACTACATGGCTTAAAGGCATTTCAGGAAACATCAGCAAGTATCTCTGAGTGTCCTGAAAAAATCTATACATTCTTAAAGAGATTGTGTAGAATGTAATCTCAAGACTGGTTAGAAGTAGGGTTTCTCAACCTCAGCACTATTAACATTCTGGACTAAATAACTCTTTGTTATGGGAATCTGTCCTGTGCATTGTAGGATGGTTAGTAACATCCCTGGCCTCCATTCGCCAGATTCAAACAGCTTCCCCAGCTCCCTTCTCACTCTCCAGACCTTGTTAAATGGACCCTGCGTGATGTGCAAAATTACTCTTGGCTGATAACCAATGATTTAGAAAAACTGTTTCAGCAAAGCATGGTTTTGATAAAAGTTATTTTGTCCTATTTTATCTTTTCATGATATAAATAAAATTTTCATTAGCCTTTTAAAAATTTGATTATTAGGTGCATTGAACTCATTTATAGGTTGTAAAATAGATTATTATATTATGAATAAGGTTTTTTAAATGTTATTAAATATAACATTAAAAAATCTCTATTTTTTAACTTGGTTAAATAGATAAAATTGAGAGCTCTTTCATGAAAAGCCTGATGTATTCAGAAGTATAGATAAATTTGAAGAAGCCAAGTTCAAAGAAAAAATTTAAAAGTAGAATGAAGTTCAAGATGTAAGAAGTAAACTTGCCATGAAGTTCCAATTTTATGTAAATATGGTAATGGCATTTTCCTTCTTCTACAACTAAAGTTTGAAAAGAAAAGTAAACCCGATGGAAATGCTTGAGATAGAATGGGATATAAAAAAGAGCTCAACATAAAAATGGTTAATAAAATGTATGCAAAATCTCATCAAAAGAAGTAGATATTTTCTGAGAGTTATGATGTCTGATTATTGTCCTTTGCTCTATAAACCTAGCTTCAGAGCAATTACATAAAATGTTATAATGATTATATATATTTTCCACCTGTAAATAATCACTGTATCTCTAATTTTCTATTATATGTACAAGAACTTATACAAATATTTTTATAAATTCTTATTCTGTTGTTGGCATGAAAACAGAAATATTTTGCTCTTGGGCATTTGTGGTTCAATTTCTATCCTATGAAAATAAGGAGAAAATATTAATAATAGGAATTGAATAGCAAAGAAAATGTTTATCTGTATATGCTCCAATTGCCTCATCTGCCAAATGAAGATATTGCTTTTAAAATAAAAGTTCATGGGAATGCATTTTATAGTTAATATTACTTTTTTAAACTAACAATATTTTGCAGGTATCAAAACTTGAAATACATTAACTGTGCCTATAACTTGAGTATTGTCTTATTCAAGCATTTTTATGTTAATAAAACATTATTAGAGACTTGTATGGATCCAAGAAGTTCATCAAATGTTCGTTTTCCATATTTGTACTCTTCCATGCTCTCTTATGTTTGTGACACTTTGTAAATGTCACATGAGGGCATGTTGTTATTATTGGAGCTAACTTAGTTGAGAAGGATAACCAATTGCCTTGACGCAATTAATTCTAGTTGCTTATCATATTGGCCATTTAGCTCATATCTGAGGAAGTACATCTAAAATAATATTTTTATGTGCAATATTTATTGAAATATATTTCAAATATAAGCATTTTTAAAACAACAAAAAGGTCAGCTTAATTGAGGACTATTTTATGATATGCTCAGGCTTTTATTCAGGTACCCCTTGATATTTTATTATTTTTATTTCATTTACTTCATTTTCTCATTTCACAATTATTATACTCGGTAATTAATATTTTAATCTTAATTTATTTTGAAATCAAGATATGATTTTAAGTTATTACTGTGAAAAGAGACTAATCAAATCTTATATGTAGAATGCATTTATCTTCTTTTAGCAAGCTATTTATCCTTTAGTATTGTTGGCAGTCTTGTCTAAACTAGCTATGACTCCCTTATATTTAACAAATAATTAAGAATTTCAAACTAAACACAGTATACCATGTGCAGTCTCAGTAGTCTTTTGGAATTTATGTATTTATTTATTTTTGCTAGAAATCATATATAATAACACTAGCTATTTCTTGTATCATTTTACTATGTTTTAACTTCTCTTTTAACTTGGAACACTCGCTAAACATCTCACCAGCGTCCTGTATAGACCAACAACTTATCAATGACAAATAGTTTCTCAGATTAACATGAAACTTGTAGTGACATTTACTTTTACCTGAAGAATTTCTAAATCCACTTAGGCTAGCAATACTTAATACTACCTTCTGGTTAACTGTGGTTACGGAAGAGTGGCAAAAATGGGGAAGTCAACACATTTGGAAATGTCTTTTAGTTTTATCCCTTAAGACATTTAGCAAGACATTTTAGTAATATTTTGCTAATACTGTCTTTTTCCACTATGCATTATTACCATATTGTTACTCTTCCAAAGTTCTATATATTTTTTAATCATTTTAACATCCCATTTTGAACAGAGGAATAGTGTAACAAGATTAAAGCTTTTTTGAATTATAGCACTAGCTACCAGACTATTGAAAGGAAATTGTATCAAAACAAAGGTGATCATGTTGACAAGGGGCCCTTTCTGGAAAGAGGGAAGTGTATTAGAACAAATAAGGCATCCCTTTGAATATTAATGGTGAAAAGAAGGAAAGAGTTTTAAAATTCAAGGGTCATAAAGAAACAAATGTCACTGAGGCAGAAGATACAGCAGCCCCTTCCCAATAGAAATAAAAATACCATCTACTAAAGACATTGCAATCTAAAAGAAGGAAGCCTAATAAGTCAAAAAAAATTGGGGATAAATACTTGTGATTAGAGGTCCAGAAAGCTGAAATTCCATTTCTTACCTATCAGGTAGGCAAAAATACAAAACACGTCAAAACACTTACTTAGTGGATGTATAAGGATTCCTCACTCATAGCAGGTGCTAAGTATACATATGTTGGTTGAATAAATCCTAAATATTTATTATTTCTTGACCTGCTTGTCGGAAAGAATGTGAGGTCATGGCATATAATAACATCAAGTAAAATAGATCTGGGCCCTGCTTTTGTGAAATTCAATCTTTAGCTGACAGCAGAAAAGTTAGAGAAATTGGGTATAGCGTCCCCTATGTGGTAAGTATATATTTTCTCTAGGACTGTGAGGAAATCAGAAACTTAAGGTCATGGAAAAATGGTTCCCCATGATTATGGCCCAATAGCATAAAACAGTCAATCTCATATAGTCATTTAGTGCTTTGGACAAAAGAAATGATAGAAAGAGTTGTCTGTTTCTCCATTCATGTTTCTCCACTCTGGCCCCAAAGGCCTGTACAGTATCTATTAGGATAGATGTACTTGAAAATGTATAGAATGCTAGTAAGTCCTTTTAAATAGAAGACTGTGAAGGAAATCTGACAATACTCGTTTACATCTTGCTTCAGGTTAAAGCATTCACATGGGGTTCATGGTATCACTGAAATATGAAAGAACAGGTATATGACAAGTGCTGCAGTCATACCTCATGGCCAGGCCTTGGTCCCTTTATAATTTGTCTCCCTCCCATTCCTGTGAGTGGTACCTACTCTCAGTTATCCACCCTTATGAGATGTTATATTCAACTACTAATTATTATTTATTAAATTGTCTTACAGTGCTTCCGCAGTTAGTTTATCATCCCTAGGAATTAAAATATTTAAACAAGCAAGACCTTCATAACCTGTAATAGATACTAATTTCTATAGTCTTATTAAAATACTTTATCATATAAATATCAATATTTTGCTTCTTTTCATAATACACAATAAAATAATCACAAAAATATATTTAGAAATATCCTTATAAAATTAAACTCAAACTAGCCAGACTATAGAGGTAAGTAATCAGATGTAAAATTTCTTTCTATTGAAGGTCTCTTTTTAGTTAGGACACATTAAGCAACTATTGATCAGCTATTATTTAGAGTTTTTGTCATTTTAGGTTCTTCTCATCTGCAAAAAACATTTGTAAAATATGAATTGCAATCACTGCACTAGATGTGGAAGATCACTTTGATCTCTAGTGTTTGAAAAAACATAAAACTAATTCCAAAACCCTAATAAGCTGGTTCAGAAGGGAAATTTATCTGGTTTATGGGGAAAATTCATTTCAGTCATCCATTTAGCTTCTTAAAAATCATACCACATTCCAGATTCCCACAGAAGTCCTGGGGTTCTCAATCTACCAAAACTCCAGAGAAGCCCCTGTATTCTCTCTACACATAGGATGATGATTGCTCTCTCTCAAGATAATGGTGAATTTGCAGCCTCTGTGATCTTCTTGAGAGAATAGAAACCTGCTTGGCATCCAGCCTCCCTGGGAAACAAAGGGTATATTCCCTTTTAAGATATACCACCGGCCAGGGGGAATTGCCAATATGATATGTGGTGAAAAATCTCATGAAAATCTGCAATAAAATCTAATTGGCTGAAAGACAATTTACTAAGTAGCATGATTATTAAATTTAAATATTTACCTGTTTACAAAATACATATTTTTAAGTATTTTTAAAGTTTACAACAAGTTGTATAAAATGAAATGTCTTTAGTAACTTCTGAATTTTCCTTCTGAATTGCAGTTGATCGGTTCAGAGTTTCGGTTTAGTCTAATTTTAATTATAATTCCTTTTTTATTTGCCCACACCAGTTTTACAAAACCAATTCCAATGTGGACAAAGAATAGTACAATTGGTGTTTTTCTAGACTTTGACCTTATGATATTTGGGAATGCATTTTTTGTGTGTTTTGATTTTTAAGTGTTTACAAAGGTTGAATGTCAATGATTTTATAAATCATGAAATGCTCTTAATTTCAACATGTTTTCAGTTGTAATTCATAAATATAACAGACTTGATCAGACATATATTTTTGTATGTTGAAAAAAATAAGATGCACAGTGTCTGAAATGTGAACATACACACACTGGCCTACAACTCAGCTATCCCTCAAAACCATAGCTAATTAGCTAAATCAAAGGCCTGAAATTTAAATCACATTAAAATTAAAACTGAACTGAACTAAAACTTCAAAAATATCCAGAGACTGTTGAAACCATCCCATGCAGTACAATTTGCTAAAAAAACTTTGTAAATATTTAACAAGAACATGTTTTTGATAATATGTAAGTTGGCAAGCATAAATGAGTTATTCTATGTGAATTAATTCACAGTGAAATGCTTTCCAAAGGATAAGTCATTTCTCTAATGGGACACCTAGCGAACTTTCATAAACAAGTTTGAGTTTTCACACTTACACAGAAATGAGATTTGTTTAGAATATTTTCCCCTACATGTTTTGCAAAAGCCTCTTAGGCAGGAACATATAAGACCTGGTTATTCCTTTTGTATAAAAGATAAGTGGAAAGTATCTATTAAACATGGAAAACAAATATAAATTAACATTTTATTGTTATTTTCCTACTTCAGAACATAATGAAATTACAGATAATGCATTTGTAACAAGTTATACATACCATGGTAATTATTTTCCTATCAAATGATTGATACTCTGTCCTTGTACTTGCACTGTAAAATTGTTTAAAATGCTTTGGGGATAAAGAAATTGGTGTGTAAAAAAGATTGCGTTAGCCAGTTACCCATTCTATAAAATTATTTCTGTAAAAGAGTTGAAGTATATTTATATTCTTTCTGTAATTAATTGTTTCTAAAATATATCTGTTAGCTATGTTTAGTTAAATGTTATATATACTCTCCTAGCCAAAAGCCAAAAAGTTTAGGAAAATGACATTTGAGAGTATGATGAAAGCCTTAATTAAACATGCATTTTAAATTAAACTTGTGGCTTGCTTCCTCTGCTATTGATAGCATTTAGAGAAAAGGGTGAACTCACCACTTTTGTATTTTTCAAACAATTTTATTAGGACCATTGAAAAAATAATTCTGGCTTCTCTCAGATTACAATACACTTTTAGCCCAAATCCATAAATCATTAATACTTTCAACTTTATTTGCAATCTTAATTTAAGCACAGTTTAAACATCACCAGTAAGGTTACTCTATAGCGTTAGAGCACACTTAGCAAGAATGTAAATTTACTGCTCAATATCATTGCTAATGTCTTTTTTTTCTCTACTGTTCTTTTCCTCATGCATTTGTTATGCATTTTATAAATGAACTGCTGTGAAAACTGTCACTGAAGTAGTCCCTGAATATCCTGAGGTGATCTCAGTTTAACTTGCACCTATTTTGCCTGCTGCCTGAGACTTCATTGTGCATTCTGCTCCAGTGTTTTGATTCTGTCCAACTACTTGCTGACACCATCGTTGATGTGAAACAAGCGTTACTGCATTCTCAATGCTTCTGTTATTTATCTTCTCTGTAGATTTCCAGGAAATGTCCTTATAAAAGCTGAGCATTACTCTTCTTTGGCTGATTTAAGGTTTTATCTGAGAATTTTTCTACATTTAATCTTGTTTGGAGAACAAACTTTAGAAAGGGAACCCATGCATTGAATAAGAGGTTGAATAAAATAGCCTTAAAGATCTCTTCCAATTGAGAACTTATCTAATTCTGATTAATCACTGTCTGCCAGGACTTATTTTTCTGTTTTATATCAAAGGGAAATGGATAGGAAAGATTTTATTTTGTTAAAATTACAACATATGTAGTATTTCCTGTTATCTGTAGTATATTTTTCAAAATATTTTAAACATTACATCATTTATATTTACTTACATCATTTATGTTTACTCTGAAGCCAATTATATTATACTTTACAAAAATATCCACCTTTCAAAGTATAAATCTTCATTGATATAAACACAGAAAGGATGATTATCCAGCCATGATAGAAACACTGTAAGGATAGATATAGAGTACAATTTCATTAAAATGAACAGATATATAATAACACTTGCAGCATCAGTTTCAAACTTAGAAATTGAAAGTCCCTGCCAGTGATGTGATACTCCTGGAATTATGTATAATATTTTTTAAATTGATAAAATGTCAAATCAGTTTTCTTGGAAAAAAAGATAATTCAAGGTTTGATTAGGATAATGATAATAGTGATAGAGAGGGCATAGTAATACACAATAGAGGTGCGAAGTGTGTGGATCCATATTTCAGGATCAGGGATTGATATAGAATAATCTGAGATGAAAACTGGAATTTAAAAATGATTTTGGATTACAGAAAACTAAAGGAAAAAAATCCAGAGATGTAAAGAATTCAGAGTACCACTGCAACCCTCTGAAACTAAGTCTTGATGTTGTTTAAAGCCATTAGTGTGCTCCTTTTCATGCAAAATACACACATACGCGCGCACACACACACACGCACTGGATCATCATCTGCCACTTAAAATGCATAGATAAATAAACTTGACATTATAACTTAGGGAAATGCCCCTGTTTCTCAGTCCTAAGTGATATTGGTCAGATGTCTCTATATAACAAACAAAACACCTTTTTAATATATATGCTTCTAGTGCTAAAATTCAAAGGCAAAAAATTCAATTAATTATATTCTTCGGCTCAGACCTCATTGGAACTACCAGTCTAGACAAGGTATCTCTCTCCTTTCGGCCCACTTCTTTAGTACCATCCTCAACACTATCCTGTTAAAACACACCATACACCAGAAACTTTCACTTTAATGTGTGCAGTATACACATAAACATACACATACACACACATGCACTTCTTTGAAATTTTAGGATACTTTTTCATGAATGTATCTGTTTTTAATTACACAAGTTATATTTTTCTATAAATTTCAAAGCATTTTAATTTGTGTCGCTCAGCAATAGGTATTAAGAGCTGTGCATATGTGCATAGCATTCTGTTATATAAATCTACTGCATTTTGTTTACTGTGTTTATTCTTGCTTGCCAACTGTCCTCACATACTACATAAAACACCAGATAATATTGGATTTCCTCATCTATTTCTCCTTTGCTAGTTACTTGAAGAGCAATAGTATCACATGATTGAACTTATGAATAGAGAGGTTACCCACAGTCATTCCAATCTACAGAGACTTAAACTGATTGAAAGAAATTGTTGATATTACTGGATGTCTGTCTGTCACTTCTTCAAAAGGATACCACATTTTGGATCCCTCTCTCTCTCTCTCTCCTCTCCCTCTCTTTTTCTAAAATCGAGCTATTGTATTGCAATAAAGAAGAGAATGATGCTTCATGAGACAATGGCCGGATTTTAAAGGCAACACAATTTGATACCTATCTCTTAGCCACTGCCTCTGATAGCCTTGGTTGACATAAGTATTTTTAGTATTGTTGAGTATAAAACTTTTCCTGTTCAAGTGATAAGTAGTCATAATTGTTACATTTTTTTCCTCTTAAAAAGCCATATGATGTAATTTGAACTCATGTATATTTGCAGAAAAAATATTTTGATATGTTTAGCTGCTCTCCAAAAGAAAATCCAAAATCATATTGGCTTAAACAAGGGAGCAGCTTATTTATGTCTTACAAAGGTCTTTTTATCTTGCTGTTCCACCACTCTAACATTACATCAGAATCTCAAGCAGGAGGACGCGGGAGGGAAAGAAGCAAATGGAACCCTTGAGTCATGTTTTGAAGTTTTCAGGAAGTTCAGCTTACATCCTATTATTCAGCACTTCTTCATGTGGTCACCCAATATGGCTCAAAGAAGGCTGGTTTTTATTCTAGGCAGGGGTGTGCTCAGACAATAATTGGGAGACTATTTGCTGCCACAGAGATGGGCTTTTTCCTGAAAATATGGCCCATTTCTGTGATTCTTTGTTTGTCTTTTGCTTCTTTGAATCAAACCGGTTGCTTTATTCATTATTGCTTTTGACTTCAGAATGAGCACTTCCACTGTAGGTATTTTTTGTCTGCAGTTTTTTTAGCTTTGTTAAGGATAGCTCTCCCGTCATTCGCTATGCTTCTTGTCTTCACTTCTTTTCAGATGACTTCTGCTTGGCATCAGCTGCTGTTGGCAGCCTGAGATGTATTTTTGAGTTTGGGGATTATATTTATCTCCTAAATTATCTAAAAATGTAATTTCTGAATTATTTTAAAAATTAAAAAGAAGTCATTTTGCTTTTGAATTATTTTCAAGTGTTTAGGAAGGAAATGATAAAATTGTACAGTCTTGTTCAAAGCAGATGCTTTTATTACTATTTTATATTATTTTCCAGTACAGAAAAATACAGATAATAGAGGCATATTTAATGCAACTTGGAAGTATGAAATAACTATTAATAATCAGAAATTGCATTAGTTTGCATCTAAAAACACATAGAAACCTAGAAAATAATGTATTAAGAAACTCAATCTTGGTTAAAAGAGAAGGTATATATTAAATGGAAAAGAGAATATACTTTGGATAACAATATTATTGACTTCTATATCCATCTTAAAAATTAATAACTGTGTGCATTTTTGAAAATTATTAATGTATGATTTCTGTTTTCTAAATTTAAAAAATAAACAATATTATCCTTCTTTTAACAGAGTTTTTATTGCCTGTTACATGTCATCTATGAATCTTCTAAAGGTCCTACCATCATTCAGGCCAGCTGTGTCAGGTCATGACATACAAGGAAAGACCAGTGAATTGTATAAACATGAGCCCTTTCCTGTAATTAATTTATTCTTAAATGAGTTTCTTGGTCAGAGACAGTTCTCTATGGAATATTGTGATGGTAAACAAAGCATTCTGTAAGTTTGTGGGTGGTAGTCTTGGCAGAAACACAGTGTACAAAAAAAACCAAACTCATATGCAATACGAGAGTCCATTCCAGTGAGAATAATGTACTGCCCATTCTGTGATGGAGGAGCATCATTCAATTAACCTGACACCAGGCAACTGACTAGTCAACCCAGGATGTGTTGTCAGTGGAGAGCTAAGTGTTGGTCTCTGCTTTAGGCAAGTGGATACTCTGTAGCTGTATCCAAATCAGCCTTCACGAGTCAAAGTCCAGGTTGCTGATCCCGTGCATTCTTCTTACTGCCGCTGTGGGCACTTAGTTCATGAGCCCAATAGCAAGGGCAGGTATAGCTAGGAGATAAAGTCTGCTGATGTTGTTAGATGGGTAAACTTGCCCATTAAATTATTGTTATTCTCCTTGTGTAGGTTGCACTTAGGTGAACTTTCACATGGAGCACAATTTTCTTCACACCCAGTGCCATGAAGAAATGTTTTTCATGTATCACTCACTCAAATTTCTTTGCAACAATTGTCTCCTTTTGTTTTTCTTCCAAATGACTATTCAGCTAAATCATTAACCACCGTCCATAAGTCAATGGATGTTCATGTTTCTGTCCATCTTTCCTTTCACACAGAATTCACACAACCAGGTACACTGTTTGATGTTCTAGATTGTCATTTATTAAGACAATAGCCATTTAGGGTCACCTTCCTCCAGGGTGATCCCAGAGTGACCTGTGTACTTTCAAATGGTGCCAGCGTATTGTGCAAAAATACTTGTAAATAGAATCCGTTTTTCATTAGCTGATATGCACAGAGAATTTCCCAAAAGACTAACATGTAGATTGAAAGAGAGGAGACAATGTAATACCATTCTGACATAGAGAACACAAGCATTATGTTTGGCATGTATTTGTTTTAACAAGATGTCTGTAATAGTTGCTGCATCCAGATAACCAGGTCCAATCAGCATGATTATCATCAAGGTAATAAATCAATGTATTATACCAGTATGGTAGAATGGAGAGGTTTGCTCCAAATAGGACTGTAATGTAGGATTAGAGTTTTATAGTTACAAGGTAGAGTAGTGAAGACACATTACTAGCATGTTCAGCTGAAACTAAAGTGCCTTTTATGACTTTTACTAACAAATATATAGAGAAAGAAATTTTCAAGATCAATGGATTCATACCAGGTGCTGCCTGAGGGATGTGTTAATTTATTCCAGCTATGAAAATTCATATATAAAAGCAATTGCAATTAGAGTCAACATGTGATTGAGAAAATGATAATCTGCTTTTATTCTCCAGATCTCTTTGGATTGTATATGACCCAAATAGACAAATTGAATGAGAATGTAGCATGAATCACCATCCTTGCACTTTTCAAGTCCTTTAGAGTGGCACTAATCTCCGCAATTCTCTCATGATTGATTTTGAATTACTCTATTGGAAGATAGAGCCAGTTCTACTGGCTTTCCCTTGACCTTTCTTATTGCAAAAGCCCAGATAATCAATGTGGGAATTCTGCCAGTGGATAAGTCTGACTATTCCAATTATAGGAAATAACAACAAGGTGTGTTTATCTCACTAGGCCCTTTGTGAGACAGACACAAGGCAAAACCCCATTGCTCATTTGACCTGCATAAGCCCCTAATCTGAATGTGCACAACAAAATGGCATTTCGGGTCTCCAAGATTAAGGTAATTTTAGAGACAGAGTTCAGTAATCCCTCAAGTGTCTAATTATTTCCTCTTTTTTAATGCATGGTCACTCTAATAAATGGCCATAGGTTATTTGGGGGAAGGAAAAAAGAAATATCGAGTATTTGCTTTTGGTTGTATAAAAGGATTCTTCATTTAAAGGACCTGGCCTTCTTTTCGATCAAGAGACTATGGGTCTTTGAACTGGCTAAAGTCTAAGAATTGGTGTAGGGGTTGTGATTCTGTATTGTGGGGATTTAAATAGTATTATTTACCAAATCTGGAGTTGAGTTACTAAAATAAGTTTAGTAGACTATCCATATTTTTCAGTTTAGAGAGGCAATGATCAGCTAGGCAATGCCAAAAGCTCTGCAGGCCAGACTATTCTGATTAATGGATTGATTGGCTCTGCCACTGATCATAGCAAACACGCATACTTTGTCTTTGGTAATCAAGAGTTACAACTTAGCCCAGATCCCATTGCCCTCATGAAAATTTAGAGAGCTCAGTGCAATGGCAGTAGTTGTGACTATCATTTCTAGTTTATAATGAATAGCCATCACAGAACTATTGAATCATGAAAGAGCTCCACTCATAAATGTGTTTCCCCAAACTTGTCATCAGGCCATGGTTGCTGAGAAGAAAAAAAGAAAAATTTGTGAAGGACTATCCTTTGTAAGTTCTGTAGGATGCAGTTAGAGGGTGGGTGAGCAAGTTTTATATAATAAATCCACTCAAGCATCCCAGTCTCCTCAGCATTTGGATGTCTTTATCTATGAATATCTAACATGCCTTCTGCATAATAAAGAAGTTCTGTTTTTTCTCCTTCATTTAGTGCAATATACATTTGGGTCAAAATCAACAACCAAGCAAAATATTAGAGCAACTCACAGCTAGTTAAGCTAAGACATTGAATGCTTAGACATATCTATTGAACATTGATATGATATTGATATAAATATTGAATGTGGAATATTTATTTAGGGAGTCTCAGTTCAACTTGATCAAATATTATATTTCTAGCTCTATATTTAAAAGTAATGAGCAGTAGGGAGGAAGGTCTTGGAGGATCAGCAGCCCCTTGGAACAGTTTACCTCAGGGGAGGACACAAAGTTTCTTTAGCAAAAGTTGACCAGGCCCTCATGGAGGGAAAAGTGCTCATGCTTTCAAGGGAGACTCAGAAAAATTATAGGGATTCAAGGTCTGAAAATATACGCTAATCACTATTTTCAGTATCTTCTTCCTTCTTAAATATTGGCTTTTTTATCCCTGTGTAACAAGAATCTTTCTCCTTCCATTACAATTCCATGCTCTTCACTTCATCCTGAGCTCTCACGGGCAGCATCCTGCGAGTCCAGGTTTCTACTAAGAGTCTGTTCAAGGAAATTTAGAATTTCTAGATTATACTCTTGAAAATTCTTCTAGTCTCTGCTCACAACCTAATTCCAAAGACTGTCCTACATTTTAGGTATTTATTAAAGCAGCAGACTTTTATTGACTTCCAGATAACAAAATCTCTGTTAATTTTCAACAAATTACTACAAAGTTAGTGGTTTCATGCAATAAAAATTTATTATCTCAAAGTTTCTGTGAATCAAGAAGTCTGGGCACAGATTAGCTGGGTCTTTTGTTCGGGGTTTCATTTGGTTTGAAATCATTTGGCTGAAATCTAGGTTTCATTTGTGTCTTCATTTTTATCAGGAATGGAGTCCTCTTCTAGGCTTATTTGGATTGTTGACAAAATTCACTTCACTGTGGTTATAGGACTGAACTTTCTGCTTTCTTGCTGGCTGCCAACCAGGAGCTTTTCTCAGCCACCAGAGACCGTCTGCAGTTCCCTGTCCTGTGGCCCTCTCTACAACACTGCAATTTGCTTTGTCAAGGCCAGCAGCCAAACTCTTTGATGTTTCTCCTTCTTTTAGGAACTCATCAAATTAGGCCAACCCCACTAGTATAATTTCCTTTTGATTACTAAAAAGTCAATTGATTGGTAAAGTAGTCATGGGAATAATATCTTATAATAGTCATAACGTTTACACTCACACAAAGGAAAGGGATTACACAAGGCATGAACATCAGAGGGCAGGACATTTGCGGACTGTCTTAGAATGTTGCCTATGACACTAGAGAATTTAGAAAACATCTAAAAGAGAAGAAATTAATGTGGATGAGAGCAAGGACAAGCTAAAGCTCGAAGATACTAAGAGAAAACTTTGAGGACAATGTGAAACCTGTGCCTATCTCTCACTGTCTCTAACTATAGCTATGAATAAACTGCAGGAGAAGCCAATATCCCTTGCCATGTAGCTGTACAGATACCTGGCCCAGGATCAGAGAAGATGAAGAAATGTATCTGGTGGAAGGTGGAGTAGCTGCAGGTCTAGGTGATGCCCCACACCAACAAGATGAGTGAACACATTAGTGACAACATGCACAAGCTGCCACAGTGGCTTCCTTCAGTCTTCACGGTATAAAAATAAGGCTGCCACCCCATTTCTGCCTTAAACTCTCAAAGAAATTTGACTCATGACCAACATTAACCAGGGACCATTAAGAAAAAAAAATTGTGAGGAACAGAGTTGCAACTTAGCTAAATTGACTTAATAATTAACCACCATAATTAATAATGCAGGAAGAGAACTAAAGTGAGCATATGCTAGGTAGGGACACTTAGGACCAAGATACAAATAATCTCTATAATAACACAACATGTCTAATAATTTATATTAGAAGTTTCCTATTATTGATAGAGTTTATTATAGCCTATATGGCAAGATCGATTTTTTTAAATAAAAATTGTGACCTTAGAGAGAATGGTATAACCATGAATATTCAGGTGATTTTCAACTCTACACATTTAATTTATTATAACAGCAATTGGGTATTTCCTTGTGGCCATTTTTTTTAAGAAAACTCAAAAACTACCTTCTAAAATTATCATTTTATTTTATGTTAATGTATTGTATTAGTGAAACATTACATTTTTGGTTTGAACAGATTCAATTTGACAAATGTTTCTTACACATTGTATGTACTATGTGACAGTAATTGTGCTAAATCCAGCAGACACCAAAACACAAAAGATACAGTCCATGACTTCAAGAAGATACCCCTTAATAAATTATAGCAATGAGAAAACACAACGTTGTAACTGCCTGAGATTTAAATAAATAGTATTGCTAATCTTTCCTCAAACATCACATTCGGTTAGATAGAAAGAAAAGTAAATATTTCCAGATGTATTTCAAAATATTTTCATACTACTATAACTCTGAAATCATAAGAATTTTTAGACTTCCTTTGCTATCTCGCTTTTCAATGAAGAAAGATTATCAGTTTATAATGAAATCCAGTTTATCAGTTTATTTTACTAATAGAGAGCCAATTTTCCTAGTGCGATGTTTTGCAATTCTATTTTGGTTTCTTTATTTTTATTTTTTACTGTTTTTTTTTCAGATTTAAAAAAATCTCTGACATATATGACTAAGTTATAGAAAGTCATGCTCTAGGTCATTAATACCTTACTTATAAGAAGTCAAGGTCCAGTTAGTCTATGCCAGTAATTGAGACTTTGGTTAATCAATAAGTATAAGGAATAGAATATGTCTGTTAGTGTGAGTGTGCTTTCATGTTTAACAGAAATTTCAATATCTAAATGGAGTCCTGGCTAAAACTTTATAATTCCTATAGGTTTTATGGATAAATTAGGTAACAAAAACTATGAAAATAAATAAAATATTTACATTTGTGTATTGAAAATTATGGTCTTTAGAGTGGTATTCTTCTCTACCACCATTGAGAATAATAGGCAGGGTTAAATGTGGAAAACAAATCTAATGCAACTTGGCTAAAAAACTAACTTAGGTTGGCAAAATAATTTAATCAAGTATTAATGCTGATAAAACAGAAGAAACAACAAAGGGCTAAATTCTCGGTGCATCATCTACCCTGTTTTGCTTTTTAAAGACAAATCCCTACAAGGAACTCTCAAAGTTATTATACAGAAAGGCTGTGATAAATGTGTTTATCTGTTACAGGGAATAATTTGCTTATCCTTTCATAAAAGTAGGCAGCCTTCTCAGGTTAATAGTATCAAAAAAGAATGAGTGCTTTTAACCCTTAGTGGATACAATTTGAACTTCACAAATTTTATATATTGCTTTGCTTCTGTAGAGGTTTTTTTTTTTTTCTTTTTCTCCACCTAGTTATGTTTTTGCTGACTTATCTTATTTTTATCAACATGCTTTATATTTCTACTTTGTAGGGGACATGTTGGCCCTTCTTTTGGATCCCATATACCCCTAATTTCTTCCTTTCTCATCCTGACTTAAATCAGTGATTGGAATATACCAGAAACTTAACAAATATTTCATTGAATTGACATTTTCAGCAATGTTTTTATATTTGTGACAAACTATGTAGCTTCCAGCCTCGGAGTTTATATATATATATATGAGAACAAATTACTGACTTTAAAATAATCTCCCCCTCCACAAATCATTTAAATAATGATGGCTCTCAAAGATTACTAATCAAAGTACACGAAGAAGAGGCATACATATTCATGAATTATTTAATGCTGTTTTTGTTAATAATTGCACTGCTCATTTTATATAAAAATTCAATCTTTTTTTACGTATCATTTGGTAAAGCTTTTTACTGAACAGAATGTAAATGATTATCTATTCTTTTTCTGCTTTGATGTACAGTCTGTGCCTGAAAGAGGATAAACCAAGAGTGCATATATCCTCAAAGTTGTGATCTTGTTCAGAAATGATATAAATTTGAAAAATTATGCAGATAGCATCATTCAAATAACTTGGGCTTTTCCTATTTTCTCAACTTTTTTTTCCAGTAGTAAGTCTTTGTAAATTACACAAACTCTTGAATTGTCCAGAATTATTCACCGGCTATGCATGAATACCCTACGTATCCAGGCTGAATAATGTAATTATCAGGACTGATTTTTATTGTAAACTTATAACCACTTCATCTCTTCTTAATGTGAATCAGGCCTATAAGGAATGTTGTGTGCTTTGTAAATGGTAATTAGGCAAATATTTGAAAAAAATAAAAACAATGACTTTTAAGGGGAAGCTGTAATGGTTTTCTGGCTTAGCAAATTAGAAGAGTTGCTGGTTACAAGAGAGTGTTTATTGAAGAAGTCTTTAAGAAAACATCAAATACTTTTAGTCTTTGTTGCTTTCTGAATCAAAATTGGATTTCTCAACTTTTAAAAGTCAAGACCTTAACTTCTTCCTATCCTATGGTTAATTACCTGCATGTGAGTGTGTGTGTGTGTGTGTGTGTGTGTGTGTGTATTTATATGTATGTACTTTAATGTATACATAAAATAATGCTTGGAAATTGAAGGATGTAAATGAATACAGAATAGCTAAATTAACATGGAGAAGAGACTTTGTAAGATGATTTCAAAAATAAACATAAGGAAAAAAGATTTTGAAAAGAAAATGCTGATTCCAGCATTCAGATTCCATTTTTTCTCCATTCTGAAGTCCTTTTTTGTAACATGATCGTCCCTTGTTCTTTGATGATACCTCATGTCTAATAATTATGATGTGTTTCTGATCTAGTAATATTGCTCCAAAGAATGAATATTTTCACTACTGGCTTAAATAAAGTTATGCTACAATAAAGAAAGTAATTTTTTGGATCATCACCCTAAAGTTAAAATACTTATATCCGAAAATCAGTCAGCAATCGGGCAACAAACATCAATTTATCCTCTATATACTTAGATTTGACTTAAGAGAAACCTTAATTAAAGCCATATTGTCAGGTTTATATACCCAAATTGTAGATACTTTCCCTGGATGGATATGTCTCTGTTTTTGGATTAGGTCACATTCAAATCCTCTGAAAACAAAACAACACAACAATAATAACAATAATACACAGACTGTAATCATATGGAAACAAAAAAAAGCAAAAACAATTTTAAACAAAAATTTTCAAAAGAGTGACATCTTACATTTTCAATATTGAAAATATTGAAATATAACAATATTGAAATTAGGCCGCTTAATAACCCTATGATGGCCTCTAAATGTTCAAGTGAAATGAAAGGTCACATGTCTCTTATTCTAAATCAAAAACTAGAAATGATTAAGTTTAGTGATAAAGATATATGGAAAGCTATGATAAATAAAGGTACGTCTCTTCAGCCAAATAATTAGTCAAGTTGTAAATGCGAAAGAAAAGTTCTTGAGGGAAATTAAAAGTCCTACTCCAGTGAACACACCAATGCTAAGAAAGTGAAACAGCCTTATTGCTGATACAGAAAAAAATTGCAGTGGTTTGGATAGAAGCTCAAACCTTCCACAGCACTGCCTTAATGTAGAGCAAGGAACTAACTCTTTTCAATTCTATGAAGACTGAGAGAGGTGAGGAAGCTGTAAAAAAACAAACAAACAAAAAAATGTAAGCTAGCAGAGGTTGGTTCATGAGGTTTAAGAACACAAACTGTCTTCATCAAACAAAAGTGAAAGGTGAAACAGCAAGAGCTAATGTAGAAGCTACAGCAAATTATTCTGAAAATATAGTTAAAATAATTGATCAAAGTGGCTATTCTAAGCCTCAGATTTTCAACTTAGACAAAACAAACTTCTGTTGGAAGATGTCCTCCAGGGCTTTCATAGCTGGAAAGAAGAAGTAAATGAGTGGCCTTAAAGGTTCAAAGGACACACTAACTCTTTTGGTAGGGGCTAATGTAGCTGGTAACTTTAAGTTGAAGCCAATGTTCATTTATCATTCTGAAAATCCTAGGGCCCTTAAGAATAATTTTAACTCTACTCTACCAGTGTTCTATAAATGGAATGACAAAATAGCAAAATAGCAAATTTGTTTATAACATAGCTTGTTTAAGCCCACTCTTGAAACTCACTGCTCAGAAAATATGATTCCTTTTGAAGTACTACATTTCAGTGACAATGCACTTGGTCACCCAAAAGCTCTGATGGAGATGTACATGATTAATGTTATTTTCATGACTGCTTAACACAACGACCATTCTAAAGCCCATGGATCTAGAAGTAATGCTGACTTCCAAGTCTTATTATTTGAGAAATAATCATCACTGCCTTTGTGATTCCTCTGATGGATCTGAGCAAAGTAAATGCAAAACATTTTAGAAAGGATTTGCCATTGTAGATGCCATTAATAACATTCATGATGCCCAGGAGAAGGTCAAAATGTCAACATTAACAGAAGTTTGGAAGAAGTTGATTTGAAAACTTATGGATGATTTTGAGGGATACTTTAGTGGAGGAAGTAACCTTGGATATGGTAGAAATACCAAGAAAACTAGAATTAGAAGTAGAGCCTGAAGATGTGACTGAATAGCTGCAATCTCATGATAAAACTTCAGCAAATGAGAAGTTGCTTCTTACAGATGAGAAAAGAAGGTGGTATCTTGATATGGAATCTACTCCTGTTGAAGATGCTGAGAACATTGTAGAAATGACATCAAAGCGTTCAGAAAATTACATAAACTTAAATGGTAAAGCAGTGGCAAAGTTTGAAATGATCGACTCCACTTTTGAAAGAAGTTCTACTGTGGGTAAAATACTATCAAATAGCATCACATGCTGTAGAGAAATCTTTCATGAAAGAAATTGTCAATTGATGCCAGAAAGTTCAACATTGTCTCATTTTAATAAATTACTCCAGCCACCCCAAACTTCAGCAACAACCACCCTGATCAGTTCAACACTATCATTATTAGAGTAAGACCCTCTGGCAGCAAAAAGATTACAACTCACTGGAGGCTCAGATGATCATTAGCGATTTTTAACAATGAAATATTTTTAATTAAGATATGTACGGTGTGCTTTTAGACCTAATGTTACTGCACAATTAATAGACTATGATATAGTATAAACATAACTTTCATATGCACTGGAAAACCAAAAAATTCATGTACTCTCTTTATGATGATATTTGCTTTTTGCAGTAGTCTGGAACGGACCCACAATATCACCAAGGCATGCCTATATATTTTAAATATCTTAAAATAGTATTGATTAATGTATTATGTGAAATTTAGCTTCATCCCTTGCTTTTTTGAATTTGTGTTTTCTCTAAATTGATAAATAGATGATAATGATTATGATTGGTTCTGTCACAGACACTCTTACAGACCAGCATGCTCTTTTCTCTGTCCTCTAATCCTCCATCTAAGGATTCGGTTTTGTGATTTTCTAGTACAGGAGCTGGTGACCACTACTTTCTAGACCTTGTTTTTTTGTTCTGCTTTTGTATCTAGACTTTTCAGTTCCAGCTCTGTTAGACAACCTCACGTAGGATACCAAACTCTTCCATTGCTTCCTTATGAAGGACAAAGTTTTTTTTCCCCCTTTATCTTTTATGTTTTCCCGTATGCCGTTGCTGAAATCTACCTTCTTATGTCAATTGCTTTATGTCCTTTACCAGGTTAAAATGTTGCTTTCCTCCCTTATTGTTCTCAGCAGGAATGAGTTTCAATTCAACTATACTGAAATTAAAATTTGTCCAAATTAAATTACATTACAGAATTAATAGACTATAATTTGGATAAAGAAGTATTGTATAACACCTATTGCAACTTATTACATGCGCTCATTTGAAAAGCTGACTGTCAAATGAGACAATGTCCTATTTGCATCTTTATCCTTCACAGGTCAGCCTATATTAGACACTTAGTTAATCGTGGTTTATTTGAATGTGCTTTCATGTTTTAACTTTCTCACTGTGTTTATTTTGAAATGACTTCCATAATAAAATAAATTTTAATAAATTGCTATTTTCTACTTAAAGTGTATTCTCTCAATAGTTCTTTTATATTTTTTAAAGCATATTGATTTAGTCCATATTCTATATTAGGACAATAGTTTAATGTATAATCCTGTATTAAGCAGCTAACCATACACAGAAGCATGCTGTAGCAATTAATACATTGATGAACAATATTTATATGTTTAAAATAAAAAGTCCAACCCAAATATGGCTTCATCCATGAAGCATTAACTAATTTCTCTGTACTCCGAATTTCACTTTCTTCCTTTTTAATTTTTAATACATTTATTTGTTTTCAGTTGCTAGACTTAGTAAATAAAAATACAGAACACTCAATTAAATTTTGATTACAGATAACAAAATATTTTTTTACATCTCCTCTTCCTTTCTTTACAAATTTTCACAAATATGGGGGTTTAAAATAACACAAAATTATTGTCTTACATTACTGAAAGTCAAAAGTCCAAAATGTTTCTCACTATGCTAAAATCAAAGTGTTCGGAAGACTAAGTCCTTTCTGGAGGCCATAGAAGAGAATCTGTTTCCTCATCTCTTCCAACTCTTACAAGTTGCCCACATTCCTTGGTTTGCTGACTCCTTCCACTTCAAAAGACAACTTGTAGATCAAGACCTTGCAGACCATCACACTAAACTTACTTTCATAGGCACAAGTCCCATGAAATATGTATGACACATATTTGGGACATTATACATACATAAACACACATATATAATAATACATATATGCACACACACTATATACAAACATATATATATAATTCACCAACCCTAATATGTATATGAATTGCTTGCATGCTATGATAACACAAATTTCTATTCTAATATGATATTCAATTTATAAGACTAATGATTATATCTAGGGACAGTATAATTTGTGGTAGTGCTTGAGGTCATAAGCAAATATGTATTCTATTTTTATTAAATGATTAATACATGAGCTCCACATGTCATTGTTATCCTATTTATTCTATTATTCTCAGAATGAACTTGAAATGTATCTGTCTTTGGATGCTCCTATTATTCTCTCATTGATTACTGATCATTTATCTTTAGAGAAAGGAAATAGAATTGTCACTCCTGGAAGTTCTGACCTAGTTCAACAGTGGAATACTTGATAATGTTCGATGATGTACTCACTCTAGAAGTCTTAAGAAGTATACATAAAGATTAAAAATAGCTAAAAAGTATTAAGTGCTTATAATAAGCTAGTTATAAAACATTTTTTTCTCATTTAATCCTTACAAGAAGTCTAGAAAACATTATATGTGCTTCATTTTCCAGAAGACAACGTTGGAGTCTTTAAGTAGTTCATTAAAAGTCACACGGAGCAAAGGATTCTAAGTTCCTTACCCCTGAGTGACATATAAGTTACAGGTAGTCCAAGGAGTTACTGGGATTAATGTATTAGAATATTCACTTTCTCCTAGAAATTTAGCAAGGGAAACCTGACATCCTGACCTTTGGCCTACATAACTTAAATTTGAAGAACCCTCTCTCATGCTGTCAGTGTGCAGATTAGCATGCTATTATCTTTACAAGATTTATCATTTGCATTGTGAGGCATATTGCAGAACACTGAGTTCCCTCAAAATCACAGACTTAGAATTTCTGAATGTTCATTAGCCACTTCTTTATATATATACGAACACACACACAAAATTAAAGTGATCTAAATTCAATGAATTTCTAGCATATTTTATTTCCTATCTTGGTCATGAAATTGTATGTGCAGATTGATTTAATAAAAATAGAAATATGTTAAAAACATTATTTTTTCACTTATCAAAGTTATTTTTTATTTTTTACAGCATGTTTTACTATTTTATTTTATGCATTTTTTTAAATTGTTTTTATTTTACCATATTAGGGGGATAAAATGTTTACATTTACATTGCTTTTGCCGCACCCAAGTCAGCGCTTCAAGCATGCCCATCCCTCAGATGGTACACACCATATCCATTAAGTGTAAATATACCCATCCCCTACGCCTCCCTCCCATCTGCCTGACACCCGATGAATGATATTACTATATGTGCACTTAAGTGTTGATCAGTTAATACCACTTTGATGCTGAGTACATGTGGTGCTTGTTTTTCCATTCTTGTGATACTTCACTTAGGAGAATGGGCTCTACCTCTATCCAGGATAATACAAGAGGTGCTAGATCACCATTGAGTTTTGTGGCTGAGTAGAACTCCATGGCATACATATACCTCATTTTATTTATCCACTCATGTATTGGTGGGCACTTGGGTTGTTTCTACATCTTTACAATTGTGAATTGTGCTGTTAGAAACATTTGAGTGCAGATGTCTTTTTTATAGACTGTCTTTTGTTCTTTTGGGTAGATGCCCAGTAATGGGATTGCTGAATCAAATGGTAGTTCTACTTGCAAAATTATTAAGTTCATCTATGGTAGTTATTTGTTGGGATAAAACATATGTACATGGTCCTTCTCTCATTTCTCTGAGTATTTAAGTACAGAAATGGCTTGCTTAAAGTGCAGGAAATTTTCCGTTAAATTTCCAGGCTCCAGAGATAAATTATTTATGTTAACAAACTGGAAAGAGTTCATTTTCTTTAATATTTATAAGGGAGATCAATGAGACATACAATGCAGTATTATTACTAAGCTCTAAAATTACTGCAAAACATAGATCCAATTAATGGAATGTTAACCAAAGAATAATCAGCATTTCATAAATAAATAATTGTTATAAATGTCCAGATTTTTAAGGTTCTTTGGAGTACCCTGCTGAACCCAGCAGTTAAGCCATGTATTCTTCTATCCCAATTCATTAAAAAATGTAATTGTAAGGAAAATTAGATGTAGTCTTGCTCACAGTGGACTGCATATTTTAAAGCTATATTGGTTTTTAAGCCTTTGAAGATAATAAGGAGGTTCATTAAGTTATTACCTTGAGTTACATGAAATATTGAATAACCTCAGTATTATCTAAAGAGGTTTACTTGTCATAAGACATGCCATGCCTTTTGAATAAAATATTTTGTAAGATACTCATAATAATGTTAATTACTGAAGCATATTCACAATAGATAAATAAAATTGAAAACTGGAATTAGCATGCAACTTGGGAATAAAAATGATTGTTAATAATATCTGAAACAAATGAAATTAAAGGCTGAGATATTTGGAAATATGAGAAACATAGTATATCTAGTTTATGCAAAACTTCAGTATTACCGACCAGGAAAAAGTTAGCATTTTCTTTTCAACACAAGATGTTAATTAGAACTGTGTCAAGCATATATCAGTGAACAATTAGAATTTTTAAAAATCAAAGGAAGTAAAAGCACTTTCTCTTAAAGTATTTACTTTTGAATGACATAGGAATAAACCTATAATCAATGTTACTCTAATTTGCATGCAATGACTTTGCACAACAGGATGGTAGTAGCCCACCTGTTCATTTCAAATGTCTTGTAGTTATCTAACCAAGACAATTATTAATCTTTTCACAACTATCATTCAACAATCACTTGAAAATTGATACATTTTAATTTCATTTACTATAATACCACTTTAGAAAATTGCAAATAAATTAGATAATATATTGAAGTGCATGTACCACTCAACTGCAAAGGACTTTTAAACTTTATCAAATACTTTGATCTTGGTCACATTGAGAAACCTTTCAGTAGCTCATAAAATGTTCATGAATTTTTGGATGAAGTCCAAAACAAGTTTTCTAAGTTAACTTACATTGGAAAATTTTTGTACAGCTGGTGTTATATAGATTTTTGCAAAAATATTATTACTAATTTGTTTCAAACATCACTTAAAATGTTAAGTATAATAATTAGGTTAATATTGAGGTGAGAGTCAATTTTTTTAAAATTCATTGACATATGCTGTCTATCTATCTATCTATCTATCCTTCAATACTTGGCCCTAGGACAACTATTTCCCTCCTGGAAACTATGACTTTATAGGATAGAGTTTTTGCTGTCTCTTTTGATTTCAAAATAATGTCAATATTAGGAATTTATCTTTTTTGTTGTTCTTGATAATATTTACTGGTTTAAATGATTCCAAATGGCAAAATTATTTTCAGTGTTTTACTAATGTACAAAGTTTCGATAGCTCAAATCATGAAAGAAAGTGCACTTGATTTTATAAATGCTGAATAATTTAACATTTGTTAGTATTAATAAAAAGACCACTAACAGATAATAAAGTAAGCAGCAATGCACCAGAGACAGTTTTAACTATGAAGTAACCCAAAATGAAGACATTGATATGTCCAAGAAAACACTGATTAAGTGGCCCATCTATGTTACATTTGGGGCACAAAACATGAATATAAATTCCGTAACATATAAAAATTTACCTCTACTGGTAATGATTGAAAGAAAAAGGAAAACATAAGATACTTAACTTTTTTTGTTAAAAGAATCCACTGAGAAACATTTGTTTTTATTTTCATTCAATTACTCTTCATCAGTCATTCCTATAGGCCAGAAGGCTGTATACTCAGTACATCTGTTATCTCCTATTATCAGACACCAGGGAGACTGTGTTGTATTCAAAGCTTTCATGTTGCACCATAATGCATTAAATTCTTGTTATTTATTTATTGTTGTTCATTTGCAACTCTATCAGAGTTTCACAATCAGATGACCAGCAAAATTTTGGTTGGTATGGAGAAAAATGCACTGCAGGTCTTGAAATTACCATTATAAGAAAAAAAAGGCTAGAAGGCCACACATATTTAGCAAGAGGTACCATATATTTGTTAAAAATAAAGTAAGTGGTTTAGTTAAAACTGTTTGAATTAGTTTTCTGATTCTTCTAAAATTGACTTGAGGTCTCTTGCAAGTAGAAGTAAAAACAACTTGCAGTTACCGCTGGATTTTGATATTCGATCAGTTTGAAAGGGAAAAAAAGTCTTCATTCTGAACTCAACAAGGAAGAACGACTAGTAAAAAAAAGAAAAGAAACCCAAGAAAAGCAATAAAACGCCAGAATAAGAGAGAATTAACACTCTGAGATTAATAGAATACATAAAATCCTCCAGGAAAAATTTTATTCTCATACTATACATGACAGTTATGAGGACTCAAAGATACTTTGTTACTTTAGGTGAACTCTCTTAATATAAGAGTAGGAAAATTACTTACCTGACACAGCTTCCCTTAGCAATTAAATATCTAGATATATTTTACAGTTTGATGTTTCTATATAAGACAAGGTTTATTTACATTTATAGAGATATTATGAAATAACTCAATGGGCCAGTCTAACTCATTCAATTATTATGTAATTTTTTAAATTTTAAAATATATACATTAGTTATTCACATACACACATGCATACCATATTTAATAACATTAGGAGTCGAAATAATATCTTTACATGACTGAAAAGTCAATTGAAAATATTTACTGATAATTGATAATATTATTTTTTATTAAAAGTATTTCCTATGTGTGGAAGCTAAAGCAACTCAATCTTGGATGCTAATCCACTGTGTTGAGTACTGATTAAACTCTATTTCAGAAATACTGCTAGATTTATACATTATCTATTGTTATAATAAATATTTCCCTTAGATCAAAACAATCTTGACCATACATCCTGTCCTTAGGCAAATTCACAGAGCATTCTTGCCTTTCTCTCAGGGATGTTCTTCAATTTCTTACACATTCCTTCACTATGGTGTATAAATCCTAGGTCTGGGAGGTAATCGCCCAGGGATCCACCATCTTGTCTTGTCTTGCCTTTCCACACCCCAAGACATGACTTCTGTTGTAAGTCACTATTAAATGTTTCTTTCTGAGAAACTGGATATATCAGCCTCTTTCTTCTGCCTCTCAGTTTTCTCGGACTTTCAGGGTAGGTTTGTATAAACCTGACCACAGGGGAGCACCATGATTTGTGGTGCAGAACTCGAGAGACAAATTGTTTATTTTAGGCATCTGTACAGATTTAAAAGCTGCTTAATGTGATGAAATATGTTCCCATTCTGAGCTACTTCTATAAACAAACTTTATCACATTGGCATTCTGAAGTTAAATACCAATTTCTTTAATTCAAATATAGAATGGAAGCTTTTCCATCTTCATGTTTGGACTAGAAACCATGTATGTCTCATTTGCCAGAGGACATGATCTTGAACTAACTGCTTTTCAGCTCCTGCCAAAAGCTCCATTTTCAAAATTATATTTAGTAGTCAAAAGAACATGCTAAAAATTTGTTATTGTATACTTTAAGCTTTTTTTATATTTTAAGTTTGATTTCCAAGGGCATACACTTGTACTAAAGTTTAAAAACTTATTTAGAAAATAAATTTAAATTTGTCGTGGTTTGATATAGGACTTTTGTTTTTTTAAGCACCACTCTGCATTAAAAAAAAAAATAGCTTCAACTTCATTGCTAAAGATATTGTTCATTATCAGAAGCAATGAACCCAAGAAGAAAGTCCACATGATGTATTCCTTTTAGTGTTTGATATTGGGCCAACTTTTCTCTGTGAAAAGACTTATAGGATCAACTATGAGAAGGCAGCAAGAATTTTTACATTGATTATGCATGACTTATGCATGACTCCAGTAAATCTCCAAGTTAAATGTCAAATTCGATTATGCTAACAATTATCTTTGGTTACTGCTCAGGCGATTATCCCTGACTTTTTTGTTTTAGTGTTTGTTACGTTTCCATAAATCTAACTTCTCAAATAGACAAAAATACAGAATTGTCCACACATAGGGGAAGACACTATATTTTGATGATTAGGTAAATGTGTAATATAACAAATAATGTTTTTTTCTTCATTCAAAACAATTAAATACATAAAAAAAAACTTTTCCCAGAGAACTCTGAGTAAATTACCTGTGTGTTTTAACAGATTATAAAATATATAACAGAGAAATCATATTTAAGCTGCAGTTTGACAGTATTGTGATCGGAACACAGGTTTTTTTTTTTTCTTTTTCTTTTTTATAACCCAATATTGCTAACATTTAGGATGAAAGGGAATTGAAGAGAATCTGAAGTGTGAGAGATAAGACTGGGTAACCACTCAGGGAATGTGCTTCAAAAAGTCTTATATGCCACATTAGATAACTTGAATTTTTTTTTTATTTCATCATATTATGAGGGTACAGATGTTTAGGTTACGTATGTTGTCCTTGCCCCCCCTCCCCTGCTAAGTCCGAGTTTCAAATATGTCCATCCTTTGGGTGGTGTGCATTGCACTCTTTATGTATGTATATACCCGTCCCCTCTCCCTCCTCCCTCTCCCCGTCCCCCCTCCCCCCTGCCCAACATCCAATAGATGTTATTCTTATATGTGCACTTATGTGTGGATCAGTTATTACCAATTCGATGGTGAGTACATGTGATGCTTGTCTTTCCATTCTTGGGATACCTCACTTAGTAGAAGGCATTCCAGCTCTATCCAGGATAATTACAAGAGGTAGCAACAATAAGAAAGTCATAAGAGAGAGATGGGGAGAGAGAGAGAGAGAGAGAGAGAGAGAGAGAGAGAGAGAGAGAGAGAGAGAAAGGGAGAGAGAGAGAAGGTGGAGGAGGCAAAGAACAAGGAGAAGGGAAAGGAGGAGGAGGAGGAAGGGGAGGAAGGGCAAAAAGAAAGAAGAGCAGGAGAAATTCTCTTTTTTTCTCAATAATTCTAACAAATGTTTTATTATTCACACTGAATAAGCATTCTTCAAAAGCTAAGTAGATTTTGGTGTATTTCATTCTGATAAGTTTCATAGTATAATAACCAAAGCTCCGGGTCTGGTTAATTCATAACAATAAATATGACTCCAACCTGGGGGTTTCCCTCATTTAGCAAGGGGCTTTGGAGATATGCTCACATCGTGAATCCAAATCATTGTTTCCAGCAAGTTGACCTCTTTCCCAGAGTAACTGAAAGCAGTTGCTGGAAGTGAGAGGCACAGATAATGTCCCCCTTACTTGACAATTACTCTTTAGTTGGAGATAATTTTTGGCCTTTTCTGGCAAGTAATATCTAGCCCAGGGTGTCCTGGAAAGTTTAGTTGTTGAATTAAGATTTCAACCAAGTCTTAAAGGAACTTTAGAGTATACAAATAACATGACCAACAGAGAAAGTAAGAAAATTCATTCAAAATAGATGTTCCAGGATAGACTAATGAATAAAACTAATGATGACAATAGTTTATTTTGTGCAAATGTTTAGCTCGAGTGTAAGATAAGAACATGGATCAGGGAAAGGGAATGGCAAGAAGAGATGTTGAAAAGTTTTAATAAGGTGAATTTGTGAAGTGTCTTGAAAATCATGGTAAAGATTTGAGAATTCCTTAAATTACAGGATGGATTTAAGGACTTAGAAAGTAGCCTTTTTAGAAAAATACATGGAAACAGCATAGTGAGGACATGGGTACTGTCTATTATGCTATTATGTCACTATGCACGACATATAATGAGCTTATGATGTGGTGACATTCTGATGAAAGTGAAGATAAATTTTAGAGATTATTTTTTAAGTGGAACAATCTGCTTATCTGGCTAAAAGTAGGAAGGAGTGCTTTTAGCTTATTCGAATATAAGGTGGAAAAATAAAGAATAGAAATAGCTAGTAAGAAGTTGAAAAAATAGGCCATGAGTTTAGAAGAGAGATTAAAACTAAACATCTGTACCCCCATATTAACCTGAAATAATAAAAAAAAAAACTGGAGATATGAGAGTAATGAAAATAGCTACTATTTATAGCTTGATTTTTTTGTGGAGAAGAGAGTTGTCATGCATCATCTCATGTAATCTTCAAGATCTTCAAAGTAGAAAGTTTGAATTTGTAAAAATGAAGATACTAGATCTAAAAGAGATTAGGAAACTTACCTGAAGTTGCACTATTAGCAAGCTCAAAATTAGTAAACAGCTTAAACAAGAAGCCATATTTGGAATGTTTGAATCTCTAACTTACACTTTTTGAATACACCGTGTTTCTACCTGTTTGAGAGAGGTAACTGAAGCAATGGAAACAGATAACCAAATCTTTTGGGGGGACAAGATCTGAATTATGTTAATGTATACATACAAAAACAACATTTTTCTTTATCCACCATAACTAAGTACCACAGACATCACCCAAAAGGGCACACAAACAGACACACAACCCTGTGTTGTAAGTTTATGATTTTGATGTGGTTTTTTGAAATTTTTTGTAGTATCTTCTCATCTCTTTGTTGTTAAGACACTGAATACTTACACCGTGGGTAAAACTGAAATTATGACAATATTTTTTCAGTTTGCCTTTATAAATTAAGCTCTTTGAAGAATATTAAATCAGAATTAAATTAGTTGAAACTGAGTCATCAGAGAATGGTATTATTTTATGAAAAATGCATTTTTCCTCTTCAGCACACAGCTATTTTACATTTCCCAACCCACCTTGCTTTAGAGATAGCCATATAGGACTGCTTTCTAGACAGTGGTCCATGAGAGAAGTGAAGGGTGCTGTTTGGAGACTGGATGTGGCAAGTATTTTTCTCCTTAAACCATCTCCCTTTTTATGCCAGTTGCAGTCCTGTAACAACAACGCTTTCGGCCCAGGGGAGGAGAGTGCCAAGTGACTTAAAGGGCCTGGATTTCTGACTCACTATGTGAACAAGAGCTGCCTGTGGATTAGGAAACTACACTGGGACCATTATCTGAGTAAGGAATAAGCTTTCATTGTCTTTGATCCATTTGACATTTCAATGTGTTTATTATTATAGCTTAGCTATCCAAACTATGGCATTAACACTTAAATATGCAAAATTATTTTACAGGGCTCAGATTTGCAGACTCTTAATTTGAAGGAAGATTAGAAATTTGCAAACACAACTTAAAATCTATTAATATAATTTTGACTTCAGTCTTCCCTGATTGCTAGTTTACACATGAAATAAAGATGTGACTGCCAATTTAGTTAATACTGAATAGTGTAAAAATATTTAAATGCGTGTTTGTGCTGGCAGGATAAAACTGTCAAAAGCCTTTTGCCTCTAATAATCCTGTAAGAGTAAGATGGTCCTGCTGCTGTGTTTATAATTACCATGTGACTTTCTTTTATTTCTGTTTTATCATCTACATGACAGAATGCAAATCAAAGCAATTTTACTCATCATAACAAAGTTCATTTGAGAACTAGAAGTGGTATACCAGTTACTCATTTATGAAACTGCCTAGAAAGTAAAATTTATTGTGAAGAAATCATGAAAGTACAAGAGAAATCTTAATAACTGAATCTTGGCATAACAAAGAAGTCCTTGAAATGCTCAGACTTGAAATAATCTACTGTAATTTTCTCAGGAGCTTTTTGGTCCCAATTAAGCTTGTCTGTTGTGACTGCATTTTAATTGGTATGAATGTTTGTACTTTAGAAATTCAGAGCTTGAATTAAATTTCATAAGTTCATGAGACCAGAAATAAAAAGAATAATTCAGTGAGCTTAGAATTTCAATGAGGGCATTAGAAAGTGTTGGCATTCTTCATATGATAGCTTCTAAGTTATCACAAAACATTTCTATATTACTGGATTTCAATCTGAAAATCCAGATTGAATTAACCAATCAGTTGAGTCAAATCTTCAAAACAGTTCAAACATCAGCCAAAGAAAGACACCATCTGAGAAACTAATATTTTAGCTGATTATTTGGTTTTAAAATTTAAAAAGATGATCAAATATCTTCATGAAAATATAGACTTGAAGTGCTTTTAAGGTACATTTTTATATACAAACTATATTATTAATAATTGGAGAATTTCTTTAAGAAGTGAATGTCTATTGTTCTTCAGTTGCTGAAAATTTTACCAAGCTTGTAGCCAAGCTTGGAAATTTGGTGGACTGTTTCAACAGTGATTATTCTGATTTGGTAGTTGTTTGGATTTTGATCTGCCTTTTCAATTGTCTACTTTTTTTTAGCATTGTTCAGGAAATGGTAATGCAGCAATATTACTTTCACCATTCATGCATCATTGATTGTGTATCCCTCTGACATGAAGTATCTGAAATGCCTTAAACCACTGGTTTTCAAACTCAACCGTATCACATTCATCTGGAGAGTTTGATAAAACAGTTTGCTAAGTCTCAATCCTTGAATTTCTGATTCAATGTTTCTAGGACGGGTCTGAGAAATTGCATTTCTAAGTCTCACTTAACACTTGAAATCTGTTTATCTGATGGATTTTGAAAAATAAAATCTGTACAGAAAAACCTATATTTTATTATATCCAAATAAACTTTTTATTAATATCTGGGATATGTGGCCCTAATAACTAGAAAGGAAATAAATAAATTCCAAAAACAATGTTTCACTTTTTAGTAAATGCCTCCCGCCTTTCCCTTAATCTTTGACTTCAGTTTCAGTCACTTTTTCCATTTTCACCTAGACATAGAAAACTGTTCTACAAGTTTTGATATTGCTGTTACTTTAAAGATCATTCAGTATGGTCTTGGTTGGTTTTGGTGGGAAGATTTTTAAAGATGAAATCATTTAGTCTGGTAGATATTCAGCTATTTTTATTTACCATTTTGTCACACATTTGAAAAATTGGCTATGTTAAGAATATTTCCATTTCATATAAGTTGTGGAATATGTTGATGAAATTGTAAATAAGTTTCCTTGTTATCCTTTAACTTTCTGCAGAATCTGTAATTGGATCAATTTTTTCATTATTGATTTTATAAATTTTTCTCTCTTTTTTTTCTGATCTTTCCTACTAGGTGTTATATAATTTTCTTTATAGTTTCAATTTATGAATATATTTCTATTTAAGATTTCCCAATTATTTGTTTCCTCTTGCATGGATTTATGCCGTTATCAAAAGGATTTTACCATATGTTTCTGAATAGTTGAGATAAAACAAGTAGAAAGAGAAATTCTCTTATTTGGTACATATACATTTATCATCATTATGTCTTCCTGTTCAACTGATCCAGTCATTATTATGAAATGTTACTTTTTCTACCTTGTAATGAAATTATTTTTTAAATTAAAATGATCCACATAAGTTATTTTTTTTATTAATATTCCATGGTTTATTTTCTTCCCTTTTACTTTCAACCTATCTGTGCCTTTATATATATCTGTCTAGCTAGCTGGCTATCTATCTGTAATGTGTTGTTTGTAGACAATATGTTGTTGTATTCTCCTTTTTAATCCAGTGATAATTGCTTCCTTTTATTGGAACATGTAGTACGTTTATACTTAATGTAATTATTGGTATGATTGTGCTTACATCCACTATTTTTCTATTCACTTTCAATTTGTTGTATGTGTTTTTAAAAAACTGTTTCCCCTTTTATGTCTTTTGGGGATTAACTTACGTTTTTTAATATTCAATATATTTCCTCCTTTTATGATAACTTTTAGCATTTGTGTCAAAGATTGCAATATGCATTGTTACATTTTAATAATTTACTTAGAATTAATATTGCATTATTTTTCACTTCACAAGTCACATTTTATTAATATTAATACAATTACAGGCAACTCCCAACTTTATAAAATGCATTCACTAACCAATAATCCTTTGTGTTCTTTTTGTCATATATTTTACTTCCACACATAGTCCTACCTTACAATAGAATTTTTTTAAACAGTATTTTTTTGAAAGCTAATAGGAAAAAATACTCGTTCAAGTATTTGCTCACATATTTATAATTTACCTATTACCATATGAATTATTCTAAACTACACATCAGAGTTTTCATCTGGCATAAGTTTTTTTCAGCCTGAAGAGTTTTCTTTAGTATTTCTTGTACTGCATATATGACAGTGAACCATTTGTTCAGTTTTCATTTTCCTGAGAATATCTTTATTTCACACATGCTCTCAGCATGTTAAATATATCATTCTTTTTTTCTTTCCATCTATTTTTTCTGATGATACTTTAGCTGTTGTTCATATCATTGTTTTCTCTGGGTTGTTCTGTCATTTTGCTCCTGATGCATTGAAAAATTTTTTTCTTTTTTGATTTTCAGCAGTTTGACTAGAATGTGCAATGTGGGGTTTTTTTTTTTTTTTGTATGTATCATGCTTGATGTTTGCTGAGCTTCATGGATCCGGAAGCCAATGTTTTCAACAAATTTGGGAAATTTGCGATTCCCATTTTAATTTTGTAGGCCCATTCTCCTTCCTCTTTCTGAGATTCCAAATACATATTACTATATTGCTAGAAATTTTATCATAATTCACTGATACTTTCCCATAACTCAAAATTATGGGAAAATTAAAACCCTACAATTTTTATTTTTAAGTTTTTCTGCATGTTTCCGTTTGAATAGCTTTTTTTACTAAATTCTCCACATTCACTGATCCTTTCTTCTGTAGTGTACCATTTCCTAATAATCTCATGTAATAATTTTTTCATTTCAAGTATCACACACTTTATTTGTAGATTTTTCATTTGGCTCCTTTTACCATTCAATGTTTCTCTTATGATTACTCACCTTTGCTTCTTAAGATCATCTGTTCTCAATGTGTACGAGGTCCTCTATTCACATAATGGTTGATGGTTATATTAAAAGCCCCAAATTCACCACTAGGCAATATGTCCATGTAATAAAAGTGCAATTGTATCCCTAAAATTTATACATATAAAAAGAGGCTATAAATATATTTATAATAGTTCCTTTAAATTCTTTGTTATTTCTAATATCTGAGTTTGTTATGTTTTCTTCCTTTACAAAGTGTTTAGTTTTGTTCTTACCGTTAATGAATGGCAACTTTACCTGATTACTTTGAGACTTCCCTTTAGGTTCTGATTGGGAGGGTTTAGAGAAGTTCTTATAATATGATGTCCTACTCGTTCTTAAGGTGTGGCTTTTCTCTTGCCTCAACAGGATGTCTCATATTATTGAAGTTTCTCCACTCAGATGGGTAAGAACGCCAAAGTCTCCCAGCCCCATGTGACCTCTTATAGTCTGTACCGGCTGCTTTCTGTTTGGCCTTGTGATGCTTCACCCCGAGCATTATGAGAGCTGCTCTTGGTCAAGGATCCTTGGGGAACCCCAAACTCACACTGTATCCACCTTTCGATGCATGGTCCTAAAATTCTATCTTTAATAATATCCTTGAGCCTAGATCTCTGTCTTCTTTGATGAGATGGACTTCCATGTTGTCTTTGGACTTTACCTACTTGAGTCAAATTTGAGAAACTGTCTCTAAGTAGAGAGATAGGGTAAGTATGTGGCCTCCCTCATATATTTTCCTTCTTTCCTTATTTTTCATACATTTCCAAAATATCATTTTCCTTTAAGATATCTCCAAACATACCCTCAAACTAGAGATGAGAATTCAAGTTCATGAACCAACTTCCTATGGGCATCTTTATACTTAAGTAAAATTTTATCACACTAATTTTATCACACTAATTTTTTCTCTGGATATAATTATCCTCATTTATTAGATATGAGCAATAATATTGGAATTGTAATTAATTAATTTTTTATAAGTAATTTTTCAGTTAAAATGGGACTTTGGTGTTCATGATGTAATTTATCTATGAACTGTGTCTTCTAAATGTTATTTACTTGGTTTTTTAAATTTATTTATTTATTTATTTTCTTTTTTAAAATTTCAGAATATTATGGGGGTACAAACATTTTGGTTACATATATGTCTACTAAACCATATTTCCTGGTTTTTATTTCCTCTGAATTTATATTTTACATTCTTAAATTTACATTTTAACTTTTATCCTGCATATCCTTCATTTAGGTAAAAATATTCCTAAATGATGAAGGAAACCTTACATAAATAGCAATAACTAGAAAAACTAATTTGTACAAAGAAGTAGTTATAATTCAGATATTGTTATTAATTTTATACATAAATTATTTAATATAAACCATGTACATTGAGGTTACACTCTATTTTGAATATTAGGA
This sequence comes from Avahi laniger, assembly GCA_963575035.1. NCBI lineage: Eukaryota > Metazoa > Chordata > Mammalia > Primates > Indriidae > Avahi > Avahi laniger. Next base: position 22,264 of record CAUYSK010041273.1, on the reverse strand, counting down.
TTAAGCAAAATATTGAATGCAAATGTTTCTCTAGTACTTTGAGCTCTTTGCAAAAATAAATTATTTAAAATAAATATTTATTGAATTGATACATTTATTAAAGTCTTAAACATATACCATATTATATTTTAACATTTTAACTCCACTTAGTAGAAAATGAAAATATTACAAGTGATTTGGAAGGTGCAGAAAAACAAGTACAGGGTAATAAGTTCTGGAATTCAGAAGTTCAGAAAATTTGAATAGGAAAAGAAAGTTGAAACATGCTTCATCAATTTCTTTCTGACTCTGTTTATATTTTAAAGCTGAGCTTGATGTTGGTATTATAGTTCTATTCATTTGTGGCTACAGTATAAGAAAAAAATTGACAATTTACTTAGAAAAGAGATTGCATATATGTTTATTTTATAAGTAACACAATGTACATGACAATTTATTTGCTGGTTTACGATCCCTTCGATATGAAAATTCCCCCTAATTTGTAGCACAGGCCACTATCTTTGTTTTTAATCAGTCACATAAACCAAGTAATGGATTTTCATTCCATTAAATTTACCTTGGATTGGGGTGACTTACATTTAACTCGCTTAGTAGTTTTTCTTTTCAGTGATGTATTATAGGCTATTTTTTCATAATGTTAGTCATTGTCTCAGAATACCCTGCTCACATGCTGAGAAACATTCATGAACCAGAAAGGAATTTGTGGCTCCTAAAGAAATTGTATTGCCAACATCTACCTGGAAAAAAAAATGAAAATAATATTCTATTAGACAGCAATCAAATTATTTTCTTTTAAAAGTTGCATTATTTTCTTTTGTGAAAGCTGTATAGATATTTTCATGGAGTAAATATTCTAATATTAAAAGATATTGATCAACTTATATTTATTGCAATTTAGAAAGGCTGCACATTAATAATAAGTTATCTTTAGCACAATATCGTAAAACACTGAATTCATGCATTTTTAAAAATTATTTGTGTACTTGAAAATAATTGGGGGGCAACAATATCATCACTATTACAGAAGCAGCTGCACATGTAGAATGTGGGTAATAGGATAGCTTTTTCTATGAAACTGTATCTGCAATTCAGAGTCGAATTAATTACACTTGCATAAATAAGGCCTATTTTTAACTCTGGGAAGAATAGGCCATCGAAGAAAAGATGTTTTTATGACATGATCTATGATGTTTTATGACATGATTTAAATCAAAAGCTTACAAATAATATGTGTGCTAACAATAAACTTTAGTAAGCTTTATCCTAGTTAAGGATTGTTACGTTGACGTTTCAAAAATATAATTTCAATTGCATAATAAATAACATTTGAGAAGTCATAAACTATTTACTGGCTAATATACTGCATTGAGATTCATCAGAAAATCTAGATCTATGCCAGTATAATGGAGTGCTCTTAAGTAATGCAATGTGGAAAATTATGGGAAGTATCTCCACATTATACACCACAAAAAATATCTTACACTGAAATATACAGATGATTAACCAGAAATATTCTATTGGAAGTGAGAAACAAAAATAAAATCCTAAGCCCCCCAACCAATTGAATCAAGCCCCTCTTGGCCAAGGGGACCCCAGAATAACTTTAAAACTGAGTTCCCAGTCATGACGGGATGGGAGGTTGGACACGCTTCCTTATACTCCCTTCCTTGTTAACTGCCATTTGTCTTTATTTCCTAAGGGTTAAATAAAAGCAGCCATTTGGAAAGACTTGCTGCACTGCTGATTTCAACCAACCACTAAATACTGCTCTTCCCTTTTGAGATTCCTGCACAACTACCCAGCATTCCTTCTTAATAGGCGACCACAACGGACTGGTTTTGAACAGTCTGTGGAGGATGCACAGTGAGGGTTTTCATGTCCTCTGCTTTGCGTTTTGACATAAGAGGGCCAAAAACTCTACCCTCAGATTATGTTAAAGCCACTGTTTTTTTGAACATCAGTCCCATGATGGTGCATGAAGCTCAGTTGTGCATGCACATGTTTCTCCTTTCATAAATATTCATAACTGCTCCTATAGCTTATTAAGTAATATATTAGGCCACCTTGTTCAGCATAAAATCCTGTTCCCTTTACTGTTCCTTGGAAGTGCTTGCTCTGGGCTTTGGCTTCGGGCTGAGGCTATTGCTTTCCAGCCTGTCAGAATGGCTAGCTTGCAAACTGCTGCAACCCTTTATGAGAAATAACACAACACTCCTTTCCAGATTTATGAATCTTATCATTCTTCCATTGACAGAAATAAAATACTTTAATTTATCTGGTCTTTTTTCTTTTGCCCTTAATCCAGTGTTGAATTCCTTGCAGTGATCGAAATGCTATGTTTTCATTCACATTTAAATTGTAAATGTGGTCACATAATTTGGAACCCTTTGACTTCTCTCTGCTCTAATATCCCTTATATCTCTACAGAAGTGTACACAACTCTTTCAGTTTTCAGGATCATCTCAGAGAAGTCACCTCCTAAAGCCAGTGGCATAGTTATGTTTTCTACGTGTTTCCCATAGTATCCTTTCATATCTTAATCATAGTATTTTAGCATATTCAATTGAAATTTTCTCTGTCTTCTAAATTAAATGTAATCTTTCTTTGTCACTCCATGTCTAGCTGTCTATCAGAGTGCCTAGTACATATTAGAAATTCCATAAGCATCTATTGCATAATGTTATTAATTGAAATTATAGATTACCTCCCATCTACAAGTACTTTACTGTTGTTTCTTTTTTATGTGAAGAGCAATAACAGTTTTACATATTAGAAACACATCATCATTGTATCTATCAAAAATCATATGTAATAATAACAGCTAACATTTATCAACTCTGTGCTCTGAGACAGGCACTGTGGTTAGTGCTTCACATGGATTAACCCATGTGATTACCATAAAGAAAATCTGTGAAGTAGTAAAAATGTATTATATCAATTTTTAAAAGAAAATCAGAGTTTCATAAAGTTATATAATTTGACCAATGTCAAAAAGCTAAATAATTACATGCTAAAAATCCTAAGCTAAGCTAATTACTTCCTTCTTTCTCTCTCTCTCTCTCTTCCTCCTTCTCATTATCTCCCTCTCTTCCTAGTTCCCTCCATTTCTCCTTCCTCTCCTTTCTGTTTCTCTTTAGTCATTCTGTTTTTATTTTGTTTTTCATCACTGATTTTTATTAAACATTAAATACATTGAACCACTGATCAGCAGATCCTAAGAAATGCCTCCATTTGAGAATATGCAAAACTTTGAAGCAAGGAGAAGCACAGATGTTTAACAATAGTGCTTTGAGAACAAGAGGGAAAAAAACAAAACAGAACATCAACTGTTGCTTCAATCTTGTGTGGATAAAAACAATGTATAATATTTCAGTAGTCTGGATATCATTTACTTGGCAACTCAGAACACAGCTGGAACACACAGCTAATGACTGAGAAATAATAAAAAGTGTAAAAAATGTTTTTGTATATCTGTAATAGATGTTCAGAAAATCTATGGACTAAGAGTCTTATACTTTATTGATAAGAGATTTCTTCAGCCTGAAAAGAAAGGAGCAAGCCATTAACCTGTTTTATTCATTACACAAACACACATAACAACTTACTTGCATAACTGGCAAGCTAAAACCTGTTGGATGATATCAAAACTATTTATATTTCTTACTTTCATCCTCTGTCCTTGTTGTTGACTAGAAACATTTCTCCTTCCATATTGTTATGATCAGTTATCATATTTTTGTTGAACGAATAAAGGCAACAACATCATTTTTAGAATCTTCACCAATGAAACATGCTTTAAAACATAATGCCATTATGATTGTTAGGTTTAAAAAGAAACACCTGGACATAAATTTACATCGGCCAAATTTTCATCAAATTTAGCTTATTCATAAGATTAAGGAGAAATTTATTGATGTGATAGCCTCAGTTTATTGTATTAACATTTATACTTGTTTTCCATAAAATAATACATGATGATATTTTAATATTTATATATCATATATTCTAAAATAATAATTATGTTAAATATTACAACATTCATTTTCAAATATAATTATCAAGAATATTTTAACAATATACCATTTGGTCGATTCATTTCTTTAAATAGAAGAAGAATTTAGTATGATAATTTTTTCTGCTTTGGTTAATAAGCGTGATCATGTCCACGGATTTCAGAGCTCCCTAGATTAAAGATGGAAAGTAAAATTTGTTAATGACTAAAGTAATATTAATGAAGTAGTGAAAGACTCTTTACTGATATCTTCTAATGTAATTTTTGATGGTGAGTGAATATTTTCTTTAAATGTGCAAATGACCAATTTTTTTCAGAGTGATAATTTTGTTGCATCTTAAATTTACTTAACTTGAATCAAGATAAGTAAATACGTGGGAAATACACACACACACACACACACACACACACACACACAAAATCTGTATCCAGATTGTGGTGATTGAGATGAGGAAAATATTGCAATGAGTTACATAATTAGTCAGTTACAAAACTTTTCCTGTGAGCAAATAGCAATCTATCTCAGTGCAATGTGCCAAGTGAGACCATTCCAGCAATAACCATTAAGACTCAGAACAGAGAAGCTAAAGCACACCAAACAGAAAGAAAGATTGACTCATTAAAACTAAATTCTCCTTTCCCCACAGGATACCCTTGAAACTTCTCCTTAATATGGAGAATTCTGGCTGACATTTGCAGGAACCATTTATAACTCAAATTCTGGATGAATTGCAGGAAAGGGTGGGTGCTACATGCACAACAGAAGTTGTCGGCTTTTTTTCTATTTGGCAGGAAAGATTCTCAAATAAACATCTTTAACAGAATTTTCTACTGTATCTAAGTATGAATTGTTTAGAATTTTGAAAACACTATCACAGTTTTGTAAATTAATCCTAATTTTCATTTTAATTTGACAGATATCTTGATTAAAAGAGATTTTATGAATTGCACCTGGTTAGCCAGTACTACTGGCATGTGTTATTTCTTAACATTGAAAATCTACACTAATAACTTTTCAAAATGTGCATTAAACCAAATGAGTACTCTTTACATAAGAAATTATGGGAAACCAACTTATTTCTGTCTATTATATGATGTCACTTAATAATGCCATTGAAGGCTGTTTCATACATGCTGAATTATTTGCCTTCTTGATAATTCTAATTTATAAATATTTTATCATATTTTTTATTTTTTTCTTAATAATTAAAGGAATTGTTGAGCCCCAATTAAAATGTCTATTAAAATAACCTGATAGGAAACAATTCTATTGTTTTAAGATTTAGTAAGCAATTCATTAATCATTATATACGATAAGGATATAAGCTATTCAATTTGTGAACAAAAATCTGTAATCAAAATTTACTAATATGATTTATTTATTTTTATTTTTTTTTGAGACAGAGTCTCACTCTCTTGCCTAGGCTAGAGTGCCATGACATCAGCCTAGCTCACAGCAGCCTCAAACTCCTGGGCTCAAGTGATCTTCCTGCCTCAGCCTCCTGAGTAGCTGGGACTACAGGCACGCGCCACTGTGGCCGGCTAATTTTTTTTATTTTCAGTTATTTGGCCAATTTCTTTCTATTTATAGTAGAGACGGGGTCTTGCTCTTGCTCAGGCTGATCTCAAACTCCTGAGCTCAAGCAATCCTCCTGCCTCGGCCTCCCAGAGTGCTAGGATTACAGACGTGAGCCACCGCGCCCGGCCTATTAATATGTTTTAAAACATTCCAAAGTAAATGGCAGAAGACACTTTAATATTATGCATAACTACTTTTATACGAAAAGAAAATATCTTCAAAAATAACTTTTATAATTATAGAATCTATATAAGCCATTATTTAATAAGGTATCATATATGAACTATAAAATTATTTATCTAATAAATTAATATTTTTGTTCTGGGAGGATTATGTGCATCTAATGTTTTATCTCATATTTCACATCCTTGTGTGATATAATTAGATTCCATTTCCAAAGCATAGTGCAAGTAAACATTTACTTGTATTTTTATATGATTTATTCCCACTAGCACTCTTCAATTTTAGGAAAGGTGACCATTTAATTTGTAATCAAAACTTAAGCTCATTTAAGCATGAAGAGTACTAATAATAGGTAGTATGTTATTATAAAAAATAGAACCAGTCTTGGACTGAAATTGACTTGTACTGGCTTGGCTAAGCTGATTGTTAAAAAGAAATTCCATTGGCCATGTGTCAAAAATGGTTAGTTTGAAATAGGTCACCATGTTAGTAATTTTTTCACCATGGAAATCAGCTAATGCTGCAAGTTAGGACCTACCATTTCCCAGTAGTTGTTGAGCATTTACCAGAACAGCCTGACTTGGAATATTTTAAGGAAGAAAGAGTACACTTAATTATGTCAAAATATAGGGGTAAATCAAGACTGTTCCAGGTAACTGAAGGATGTTATGATTGTCATTGTGGGTCATATTTGAGGTCATTATTACTAGGCTAAGAATGAACACGAAACATGTTTATGGGAGAAACATGAAGTTTCATGTTTCATCAACATCATGTCACTCAGGAAACACGAATGAGACATAGTAGGAGCTTACTAATGTTGCTCTCAAATCTCTTTTTTTGCACCGCAGGTGAAACAACAATTTAATGTGATACATTCTCAGGGTTTAAATTATTTGAAGGCCTCCCATGCCCACTAGGATAAACTCCAACACGTTTAATACGGGTTTCACTAAGCACAATTGACTTTCTGTTTGATTACAACCTCAGTCTCCTTTTTTATCACTTACCTTGAATCGTACAGAAGGGTTTTTTCTTCATTTATTTTAAATATCACGTGCTCCTTTGCCCTCAAAATTTTGGACATTCTCTTTTCTCTGCTTGGAATTATCTTTGATTCACTTCAGTAGCTAACTCATTTCCTTCCCAAAGAATGGCAAACTAACCCCTTCTTTATGTACTATGTGTCTCCAGGAATCCTTTCTTAAGTACTGGTTTGGTTTTCTGTTTCTTTTCTCTACATCAAATCTGAAATTTTCATTTACTTCAAGGTCATTCTTGATCAATATCATTTGTGTGCTCCATATCCTAACCAGTCTTGAAACATCGTAGACTTTATGGTGTAATTCACGGGAATGCATATTTCTCTAATGAAGATTGCCTTATATATATATATATATCTGAAGCTTTAAATACCAACTTTATGTTGATTACTCCAAAATGCATATCTTTAGATGCAACATTGAAAATCAATAATATGTCCAAACTATAAATTTAATATTTTAATTTCATAGTTAATAGACCATTTTTTTTCCCCTGGAATATCACAATTGAACATGGGCCCCTTGACATTGTTCTTTCCAGAGTGTTCCTGGTGTCAGAAAATGATATCAACAGCCTTACTCAGTATCTCAAGCCAGATACTCAGAAGTTATTTTTGATTTTTGACCATTCCCACTCCGCACATGTGCTCTCTGCCAGCAATTCTTACCAACATATTACAAATCTTTCACTCTTCACCATCCCCAGTACTTATCAGAGGAATAAAAATTGCCAGCATTTAGGGTTTAGACCAGCAATCACTGGAATGCATGCTGAACTGCTCTGCCTGCTTCACGCTTGTCCACTTCCCTCTCTCCCCCACCCATTCTCTAGAGTGTTATTTTGAAATACAAATTTCCTTTATGACTACATTCTGTTATTATTAAAATCTTCAAATAAGTTTTTCAATTTACGTATAATAAAATCTGACCTCCTTGACTGGACAATATGGTTTGTTGTCCGCCTGCCTATTCGGTATCACTTTCTACAACTGTCTCCCTACCTTCTTATCTTCACACTACACACACTGACACTTTGTTTCTTATGCCTAAAATAGCTTGTTCCTGCCTTAAGCTTTTGCAGTAGTTGATGGTTCTACTGAGAATGATTTTCCCCAATTCTTTACAGAGTTGACTCCTGTCATAAATTAGGTCTCAAATATCATCTGTATCCATTTCCTGTTGCTTCTGTAGCAAAGTACTACAACCTGGGCTGCTTAAAATAACAATTTGTTTTCTCAAAGTTCTACAGGCAAGAAGTTCAAAACCAAGTATCCTCAGTGTTGGTTCCTTCTGAGGGCTCAGGGAGAGCATCTGCTTTGCTCCTAGCTTCTGATGGTATTTGGCAAGCCTGGCAGTCCTTGGCTTGGAGATGCATCTTTCCAATCTCTGCCTCTGTATTCACAAAGTGTTCTCCCTATCTGTCTCTGTGTCTAAATTTTCCTCTTCAATAAGGACACCAGTCATATTGAATTAGGGCCCACCTTAATGACCTCTTCTTAATTTGCTTACATATGCAAGAACTCTCTTTTCAAATAAAGTTACATTCACAAGTACAGGGGTTAGCATTCCATATATCTTTTTGAAAGACACAATTCAACCTACAATATCACCTCTTATGAGTGTGCTTTATATAAACATCCCACTCACTTTCATAATGCATTCTCTAGTTTTTTCTTAGTACTAATCATTATCAAATATTTTTGATTAACAGTTTATTGTGTTCCTTCTCCACCAAAGAATAAATTCCCTGAGGAAATGACCTTGTTTGTTGTTGCTCCTATTGATTTTCTAGTCTTTCTTGTCCAGAAGAGTATACGGCCTACAGTACGAACTTAATATAAATTTGGTGTATGTGTGAATGTTTAATAATGAATTTATTATAATGTCTGTTTATCACTAATTTTTTGTTTTATTATCTATGTGTACCTTAATAACTATTATAATATGTGAAATATTATATTTAGCATTTTAATTTTGGCTTAACTTTATAATCAGGGTTTTCTACTTAACGACCAGTCAAGGTTATGGTGATTTTTTTTTTATAGCCAATAGAACATAAATGCAATTCAAAAGTGAGTCTCTCTCCATTACATTAATGTAGCACAAAATCCAATTTTTGGCAGTGTTCCCAGACAATCAGGGTTACAAAGTCATCGTGTCCTCTACATTTGCATATAATGAAGAAACTTGAATCATCTTGATATATTGCAATGTTACTGAAAGGGGTTGACCTCATTTAGTAAGACACTTGATTATTTCCACTGTCAAGTGCTGTCTATACAGTGGATAATCATTATATTAATTTACAAAAAGATAAATTATGAAACAAGAATTAAAGCCAAAATAAATCTCTCAGGTAAAGAATAAAAATAATAATCAAGCAGAATATCATTTTATCAAGAATTTAATGTAACAATTACTATATAGTAATAGAAAGCTAAGATGTAGAACTAGATTTTTAAATTTTATTATTTCGATGATTTATATTTCTAAAAAAGATAAAATCTAAATTTATTAGAAACTAGCTTATACATAGTACTGTAGATTTTCAAGGTTTTCACATATTTGCATATTCTAAAATTAGCATGGTCTTAATGATAATTACAATGTCTATTGGTTTTCAGGAAAGATTACTATGGAAAATATTGAATTGTAGCATAATTTATGAAAGTTGTAATTCCACTCAATGAAACTTACAAAAATAAATATTTTTCTAAGTGAATTTTAGTGAGTGAAAAAAAAAAAGAAAAGAAAACATCAAAGTTGGAAGTAATTTTTTCCTCTCACTAGTGAGGAGTAATTTTTTCCTCACTAGTGAGAGGAAAAAAATCTCATTAGTTTTTTTTTTTGAGATAAAAAGGACTATTATTTTAAGCTTATAGAGCAGTATATTATCTGCAACAAAATTTCAGAATTTAAAATGGATAAAGAAACAGAAAAGTCAAGAAGAGTAAAAAGGATATTTTGCTCTTGGCTCGTCAGTAAAATAGAGGTTTAGATTTTGACCTTCTAGTTTCCAGAAGTACTCACCTTCCCCAAATTTATGGTGACAACCAAAAATGTCTCCAGGCATTGTCAAATGTCTCTGGGAGTGGGGTAGAGAGATTTTCCCTGCTTAAGAACTACTGCAGTAGAACAAACAAACCAACCAATATTCCTGTCATACCAGAGTGGTGAAAAGCAGACTTATATCCATCCTGGCATTAAAGTCAGAAAAAAAAAGTTACTCAAAGAATCAAAATCTAAGCCTTAGTTACTCATGGGATGATATAAATATGTTACCTTAGCCAAGTGGGTAAGGAAGTCAAGCAGATAATTTATTGCAAAAAATATTATGAATCGGAGATAATGAAATCTATAGGGAACTGACAAAATGAATATCCAAACTTTTCTTTGAGAATATATCCACAACTCAGGATATACAGAAAAAACAGATGTGGAAGTTGAGCTTATAATGAAAATAAAATCACAAAAAGAAATAATCAATTATTAGAAGAGTCTTCAGACCAAAATAATATGATTAATATTCTTAGAATATAAAAGTAAAACCTGAAAAAAGAAAAATAAAATAAATGCAGTTTAAAAAGTTTAATGATGAAATAATGGGGAAAAAACTAAAAGCCTAGGCCACCATGAAACAAACATAGATAGATTTGGAAAAGAACCAAGTGACCATAATACTAGAAATAAAATGTTATTACAATTAAAATTTTGATAGGTTGATTAAACATCAAATTAGATATAGCTCAAGATGGAATCAGTAAACAATCAGAAACATCAGGGGAAATTTCCTGTAATATACAGAGACATAAAGCAATGTAAATATCAGAGAGATTATAAAACAATGAGGATATGATATACACCTGCAATCTACATGTGACAGAATGAATAACTAAGAAGGATGAAAAATAGAAATCTAAAGATCCCACATTTTAAATAATGTTGTCTAAAAAATAAAATATACAATGGGAGAAGACTAGAAAGCATTCATCAATTGTTTAGAAGTTGAGGTTCAGTATAATTTCCTGATTTTTTTAAACACACACACACATGCACACACACACATACACACACATTTATTTCCTCTATCTGCTGAAATAATCTAGAGAAAAAAAAGGCCACTCCAGTAGTGATATGCATACATACCTCAGAGATGTTGGTTTTTAATTATTGATACTACTAACAAGACCCTAGGCCACTGAAGTTCTGAGAAGGGAAGGTATAGTATGAGTCTAAATCATTTAGCTGTGCTAAAAATAAAGAAATGTTTAGAAAACAAAATTAGAGCATGCCAGAAGAGCCAAAGTGAAAGAGCTCCCATTGGGTAAATCTGGGATAAATTAATAATCTAACTTACTTGCCATTTCTTGTTTATCTGGCCCACATAACATGATGCCATCAATGTATCAAACCAAAGTAATTTTTTGAAATACCTTTATTTAATTAGCAAATCTGGCTCCTAGAAAACTGTTCTATTTTCTTAAGATTACATTATGAAAAAGGCCAAGAGAATTAAATGTCCTGGGACAATAATGGAAATGTACATTGAAATGGGTTCCAAATGAATGCAGACCACTTCTTGTCCTCAGCACACATAGCAATTAAAAAAATACATTCATAAGATAAATCGATGCCTACCATATAATTCAGACCCTACGATTTGTTTTTGAAAAAGGTATTAACAGCACAGCTACAAAGAGGCTGCCACGTAGATGAGTTTGCAAGAGTTTACTGTCCTCTTTCAGGATCTGCCTGGTTTAAAACCAGATTTGTTAATTAAATGAATATATGATGGAGAACACATCTCTGTATTGTTTTTGTATCATTTAGGTTTCCATGCATGGTGCTAATCTCTGCCATACCCCCAGTAAACAGCATTGTTTAGTACTAACAATTTTGGCCATAGGTGGGAGCAGTTTCATAGTTTTCATCTTGGACTTTTTTCTAATACAATAGCTGTTATATCACAGGGAAAAGTGTCAATGAGGGAATTCTGACAATTTTTGACAATTACATTCGTTCCATATATATAGATATATCTTATCTATCTATCTATCTATATATCATATATGTATAAGAGAAAAAGGGAAAGAGAGAGAGAGGAGATAGGCGGGAAATTAACTCTTAATGTGTCTTTGTATCCAGTGAATACACTATGAGTCACATATGGGATGGGCCAGGACATATTGCCTGGTCCCCATGTAACTTCACATGCCAAGAAGGTCATTATAATTCTTTGGATCACCACACAGTCCCTGTGTCTACTAGTTTTCCACATGTGTGGTTATTCCGCTTTCCTCACTGTATGCTTACCCTAGTTAATGGTCATAGATTCCTTTGGAAACAAAAAGTCAGAAAATATTTACCATATAAAGTTGAATGGAATTGCTTGCTCCTTAATTCCAGGAACTTACAATGTCATCCGGTAACTGAATATCAGATCTGAAAATTGGTTCAGATGCAGAAAAGATATCAGGGATCCAAACTATTTTTTTTTTAGTTGCCCTCAGCCTCCAATTGTTCATCCTTGATTTCTTTTGATACGTAGATTAAGCTATAAATGTGTCGGTTGTCACTGAAGATGCTGTATCCTGTTATCCCTCTGGCTTTTTGTGTATCAGAAACTCCTGTCTGCCTCTCTGACTTTGCTACTTGTTATGATAAATGAATCCACCTTTGTTTTTAATGGTAAGGATATATATGTGCTGTATTTATTGGTAATTTCTTCTTTTTTTATTGTCTAGTAGTATCCCATTTTATCAATGTATGACAAATTTTTTATTAGTTGTCCTGTTCATAGATTTTACTATTTCTAGTTTTTGGCTAGAAAAGCATTTCTTATGAAGTTTCTTGTGGAAGTCATGTATTAGATATCTGTTTATATTTCTCTTGGCTAAGTATTATTTTACAATCCTATTATTCCCATTCCTATCAGGGGATCCAGTTCTATTGCAATAACCCCTGTCTTTAGTTTTGGCCCAGAGAAGACCAATGAGCTTCTCAGTGACACTGGTGCCTTTCCTACCATTACATTCTCATTGTTTTGGTAAACAGAATGTTTCCAGTCCTTCTGGCAGAAAAGAGCTGGTTGGCTTTCATGTATTATGTGCTAATTCTACTCTAGCATGCCCATTTCTCTGAGCTTTTTGATACCTTCTTCCACCATTTACCATGGAAGTCCTGACATTTCTAATTCACTTAGGGTGGCTAATAACATTCTGCAAGCTTCCAAGGGTCATTCTTATAATATATGATTATTATTAGTTCTCTCTCCTGAGTGTTTCTGTGTTTTAAGTTCTGTTTTCTGAAAGTTTTGCCAAATAGATAAACCTACTATTCAAACTTTATGTTCTGCCCATTTTGATCCAGTCTGCTCAAAGTATTTTATTGTATCATCTCCTTCCTCTTCTCATAGTCTCAGCTCTTCCCCTGCTGATTATACTTATGATATAATTTAACCCTAGTTATTGGGTTTTCGTTTTAGTTTCTTTTTTGTTCTAAAAGAAAGTCTTTATCGTTTGGCCAGACAGCAAACTACATATCTTGAAGCACAGGAGGTGGGAAAATCTTTAACAGAGAATTAGTAGTCCATTTCTCTAGGCCCAGACCATTCAAGAGGATCTGGGATTTTAAAGTGTAAGTGTGTCAACCCTTGCAGGAGTGTGCAGTTGAAGCCACTCCTTCCCAACTAAGGTGTTGACCTTGACATTGCATCTGCTGTTCTGACACTGTGAATTATATATAGAAAATAAGACATTTAAAGTGTTTGGAACATGTTCATTCCTGTTGCTCTACCCTGACCAGATACCATCTATCACCAATCCAATTTAATAACACCAGCTCTCTAGAATTCAGGCATTAACTTGATTCCTGCTAATCGCAGCCACGATTCCACATATCTGTTAAAAGATTATTCTAATAATCATCTATTTTATGAAATGAAATACTCAACAAATTAATGTTTAACCACATAGGAAAAAGAAATTGTGAAATATATATAGCAATAGATACGCATATATTTTTAAGCCAATTTATTGCATAGAGCATTGGGTCTGGCATCTGCATTAAATCAACACAATGTCAGTGAAATCATCAATAATGTAACATTTAAGATGACAAACTTTATTTGGTGGTATGATAATAAAATCTGAGAATGAACTGGAAAACAGAAACATATTACTAATGATATTAATGATTACATATGTTTTATTCAGAAAATAAACTTGTTGCAAGGGCACAGGTATTATAAAGTAACGAGAAATAGAATGAGAGGTAATGGGATATTAAGTTAAAATGTGAAGAAATTTATTTAAATTTAAGAAAGGATTTCTTTGATTACAAAATTATAACCATCAAATAATGCCATTGTGTGACACTGAAAGATCATATTTTCAAACTTAACATAATAACACTTAGTAGTTTATATATTAAAGTTAAAAGAAGATAGATTTTTAAACTGCACACTTGGGCTACAATGTAAGCCTAAGTTAATGTCATTTTCAGATCACGGAGGTTTTTGGCTTCATACTGCAATGGTCCCAGCTAGAAAAGAAAAGGAAAAAAAAAAAAAAAAGCCTTGCTACATCTAATTAGAACTTGTAGGTGTAATGAATCTAGGCTTCTAAAAGGAGAAATGGCATTGATTAAAGCAGTAGCATGGTGTAGTGAAATGAGCAAGGGTTTGGAACTACAGTAAAAGGTTAGATGTAGAAATGGCATCATTACCAGTTTTGTCACTCTGGGAAAGTTATTTGATTTTGCAGCACCCCATTGCCTGTCCTTGCAAAATCTACAATGCTGTTGCAACTTTTTCATAATATTACAATAGTGTAGAATAGTAGTCAACACAATAAGCTCTGGAATCAGACAAGACTTTGTTGAGATAATGCCACCAAAACTTACCAGATCTGTCACTGTGGACTAATCCTACATCACTGGTATCTAAGGATAACAATATGTATATTTTCTTAAGTCTATTTTAAGAAGTCCAGGAAACAATGATACACTTTTATCATATTGCCTGGCCCATAGTGATCAATAAATAAATTTTACCTTTTATTACAAGTAGAATGCTTACATGCTACATTGCTCCTGCCACATAGCTATGCTCTGTATAGGTAATCTTCCTATGCTCTACTCTGTGACTTATTGCTATTATTAACATATTTGAGGCAGATACAATGAAAAGTTTATGCTCTTTGAAGGTATGTGAATACCGGCTTCACCACTTACTAGACGTTTGAGTGTATGCAATCGTATGTTCGCTTGTCAACTTATGATTAAAAAGCTGCTTATTAAAACAACTGCCTCAGATACAGGTGAAGTCCCTGGGAGAATGGTTCAGCAGAGAGCAGCAAACAGTTAACATGTCATGCATTGGACATGTCCATGAATGTGAAATCTGGAGAGAACAGGAGAAGAATGAAAATAGAGGAGAAGAGATAGCTCATACAGTCAGAAATGGCTTAATTTTATTTAACTGTAATTTTTTATTATTTAATGCATGGTGTTTGCATTTCTTTGGCTGTTTTGTTGTTGTTGGTTTTGTTGTACCTGTTCCTTTATTTTTTCTTTTATGGAAATTAAAGAAAAGGGCTGTCAACTGTACCTGTGTTATTTGAGCTCATTACGATCTGGACTCTGTACAGAAATCAGTCAGGGGGTGTGAGCAGTTTACTAACTAATGCATCAGAAGCAGAAGCTCATAGTCGGCTGTGACTTTGAAAGCCCTACACCTGCCTCCCTCTTATTGAACATGGCATATGTTTATGGGAAATTTTATTTGAAGCTCAAAAGGAAATATACTTCTCCTGATGTCTGGGTTACAAAAGTGTCTAAGCCAATTGTGAAATACAGGGTTCTGGTTGGTAAAATGGGAGTAATGAGAGCTATCTTACTGTTTTTTCTATAAAAAGTAAAATGCCATGAGAGCTGGAATTTGCTGCATTTTGTTCTTTAGATGTTCAGGAATTAAAAGTACAAACAAATGTTTTTCTAGGGGATTAAATCAAACAGCACAAAAAAGAACCAAATGTAATACCAAGTACATAAAAATAAGTATAATGTTAGTATAATTCTTTTATTTCATATTTTAGTGGTTGATGAGTAAATAGCATTAATATACCCTAAAAGTAAATATATTGTTATTTATTTGAATGTCTGTAATAGATGAGCACTATGCCTGGTGCTGTAAACACAAGATTAAGAGCTTCTGTCTGGGAGGTCAAGGGAGGAGGATCACTTGAGGTCAGGAGTTCTAGACCAGCCCGAGCAAAAGTGAGACTCCTTCACCATAAAAAAATAATAAAATAATAAAAATTAGCCGGGCATGGTGGCCCACACCTGTAGCCCCAGCTACTCAGGAGGCTGAGGCAGGAGGAACACTTGAGTCCAGCTGTTTGAGGTTGCAGTGAACTATGATCGCACCATTGCATTCTAGCCTGGGCAACAGAGCAAGACCCTGTCTTAAACAGAACAACACATAAGTGCACATATAAGAATAACATTTATTGGATGTTGGGCACGGGAGAGGGGGGAGAAGGGAGGAGGGGACAGGTATATGCATACACAGAGAGTGCAATGTGCACCACCCAAAGGATGGACATATTTGAAACTCAGACTTGGGGGGGGGGGCAAGGGCAACATACGTAACCTAAACATCTGTACACCCATAATATGCTGAAATAAAAAAAAAAGAAAAGGAAAAAAAAAAAGGAAAAAAATAGCTTCTAGGTAACTCAAGGGTACCTTTGTTTTTTGTATTATATGAGGTCGTTGATTTGCTCAAGGAGTAATTTCTACCTGCTCTCTTATCTCTGGTTATGGAGACTTTATTAATATGTTAATTGAACTTTAATACTTAAAAAATACAAACTAAATACAACCATTAAGAAGGTAAAACAATATGTAAAATAGAAAATTATGACAACAATATATTATGCGAAACTTTACAATCCAAAATCATCATTATCATTATTAACTTTAAGTAAGAATATTCTCAGAAATTTGATAAAATTAGGATTCATTTCTTAACAAACTCAAGTTCAGGATATATGCACTGAACTTTTAATCCATCTTTATTAAAATATAATTGAAGAAAAATAAACTCACCATATTGAAAGAACACTCTCTGGTCATTTTTGACACATGCATATACCCTTAAAACTCTCCCCACAATCAAGGATAATTTCCGTCCTTTCCAACCCTTTCATCATTCCCCTTTTAAATCTATTTCTTCCTTTACCTGTATCTAGACAACAATTGATCTAATTTCTGTCACTATAGATTAACTTGCTCTTGGAAAATGAGAACATTCTAGTGTATATTTTTCAGTATAGGATCATTTAGTACATAGTTTTTGGGGAGAAGGTTGAT
Organism: Avahi laniger; assembly: GCA_963575035.1. Classification (NCBI taxonomy): domain Eukaryota; kingdom Metazoa; phylum Chordata; class Mammalia; order Primates; family Indriidae; genus Avahi; species Avahi laniger. The sequence continues at coordinate 5,073 of CAUYSK010041273.1, read as the reverse complement.
TTCTTTAGTTAAGTATATTTTCGGAATATTTCAATATTTTTGCAAACATACATAGTTTGTTTCCCTTTATTGATGGCTAGTATTATTGTATGGAAATACCACACTTTGTTTATTATTCAAATATTGATGGATATTTTTCATTATCTCATCAGCTATTACAAAACTTAAGGTGTTATGAACATTAAAATAAAAGTCTTTCCATGGCCGTAAGTTTAAAATTTTTGATAAATCCTTAGGAATGGAATGGCTGAGTCACATAGCAGTTACATGTTTCTACATTTTAGGAAAGAAATGCTTATAATTAAAATATCTGAGACATATGGAAAATTCTTGACAGTTCCGGTTCCTTTACATTTCAACACATCACTTGGCATCGTTACTCTTAAATTTTAGCCAATCTTATGAGTATTTAGGGATATCTCATTATGGTTTTAATTTGAATCTTCCTGATGACTAATGATGTTGAGCATTTTTCCTTTTCTTCTGTTGCCCGGGCTGGAGTGCGGTGGCGTCAGCCTAGCTCACAGCAACCTCAAATTCCTGGGCTCAAGCGATCCTTCTGCCTCAGCCTCTGGAGTAGCTGGGACTACAGGCACACACCACCATATCCAGCTAATTTTTTCTATTTTTAGTTGTCCAGCTAATTTCTTTCTATTTTTAGTAGAGACCAGGTCTCACTCTTGCTCAGGCTGGTTACGAACTCCTGAGCTCAAACGATCCTCCCACCTTGGCCTCCCAGAGTGCTAGAATTACAGGCATGAGCCACTCCACCAGCCAATTGAGCATTTTTCACATGCTTATTGGCCATTCTTTTGTCTTTCCTTCTGAAAGGAATATTTTGTTCATATTATATTTGGACTATCTGTCTTTTTACTGGAGCATTTTAAGAGGCATGCACATATTGTTGGTAGAATTCTTTAGCCTATTACATGCGTGATAAATATTTTATTCCAATCTGTGACTTACTTTGTGTGTGTGCGTGTGTGTGTGGTATTTTTGTGTTTTGTAATATCATTTGAAGAGCACACGTTTTTAATTTGGTCTATGCAATATGCTTTATCATTATTTTCTTCTATGGTTTCTGCTTTCATGTTCTAAGAAATATTTACTTCTCTAAAGTCGACAAATACTGTATCTCACTCATATCTTTTTTCCTAGGAAAAACTTCTAGAAGTTTATATTTGTCTGTTTGATAATTATGTCTATGATACATTTTCATTTAGTTTTTGAGCATGTGATATAAGATTTGATGTTCTTTTTTACCCTATGGATATTATGTTAATCCAACACCATATTTTACAGATACTTATCTTTCTCTATTGAAATGGTTTTATAGCTTTCTTGAAATTCAATTGACTATATATGTGAGAGTATATTTCTGGGCCATCTATTTTTTTCCAATTTATCTATATGTATACTCATTCACCATTAACCAACCATCTTGATTAATATAGCTTAATAGAGACTAGTGAAATCAAATAGGATAAATCCTCTAATTTTGTTCTTTTAAAAATAAACCTATTACTATGCTATCTCTTTACATTTTCCTTTAAATTTGGGATCTGCTTGTAAATTTTGATAAATCCACCTCTGAGAATTTTTATTGGAGTTCTGTTTTAGGTATATGTCATATTGAAGAGGATTGTCGTCTTAAGACTGCAGGGTCTTCTGATTCATTAACATGGCATATTGCTCTATTTATTTAAACATTTACTATCAGCAATATTCAGTAGTTTTTACTCTAGAGCTGTTGGACATGTTAGATTTATTTATAGATATTTAAAGTGTTTTGGTACCATTGTTCTTGGAATTATTTTTAATTGCTGTATATTTTTTAAATATTTTTCTAGTAATATATTAGAATATGACTTGTTTTCTGTTAACGTTGTATCCTGTGTTCTTGCTAAATTCTTTTATTAGCTCTTGTTGTCATAGAATCTTTGGGACATTCTAAATTAAAAATTATGTCATTTGCAAGTATGAAGAATTTTATTACTTCCTTTCTCATATTCACGGCTTTTACTGCTTTTGTTACAGTTGTTGCCATGTTGCAATATGCTGGGGCCTCTAGTATATCAATACAAAGAAATTGTTGAAAATGAACAGGTTTACGTTGTTTGAAATCTCAGAAGGAAATTGTTGCTTAGTGGGGGAACTTCTTTTCCTGGAAACATTTAAATTCTGCCCCTGGGGGCCTTTGAATTAAACTGAGAAAACAGAATAAAAAAATGTTTATTTATATGGACAAAGGAAAAAAAAAGCTAACATAAGAAGTAGCTAGCTTATTAAATAGTTAAAGTTAAAGGCTTATATATAACCTAGCAGGGAGAAGGTGGAGGTAAGAGAAGGCTCTTATGGGAAGAACAAGGAGATTTCCTTAGGTGACAAATGATTTCTGGGGAGAAGAAATGGAAAATATGAAAATTTATGGTAACTTTTGCTTTTACAGGTACTCAGGGTCTTTAGGTCTACTTCACAGCCGTGAAATTTCACTGGGGAAGGGATTTATGGTAGCCTCATTTCTCAGAATTTCCTGCTACTGGTCCGATAACGGAAGCTCTAAGAAGCCATCTTTCTGATTTTCCTGAATCTCATTTTCAGCTAAAAATAATCTTCATATAAACACTGGGGTTTCAAGACTGTCCCCACAGAATTATTCAGTCTTTCACTATTAAATGTGATATTGCCTGTACATTTTTAATGCCTTTTATAAATTTGAGAAAGATTTCTATTATTTTTATTTGTGGATCCTTTTTTAAAAAACATGAAAAGCTTTTGAATTTTTCATATGAATTTTCTGCATATATTGAAATGATCATATGATATTCTTGCTTTATTCAGTTAATATGGCAAATTACATTGATTTTCTCAATGCCAAAAATTTTCATCCCTAGCATAAACTCTATTTGATCATAATATAGTATTCTTTTTATATAGCACTAGGTTCAATTTGCTAATATTTATTAAGAATATTGCTTATATTAATGAGGGGTATCATTTAATAATTTTGGTTTTTTTCATTTTTTTGTGCTAGCGTTATGATGGTCTCACAAAAGAGTTTGGTTGGATGTGATCTATACTCTTCCATTTTCTGAAAAAGTTTGTGTAAGATTGATGTTACACCTTTTTAAAATATTTAATAGTATTAATGAATTCATCTTTGCTTGAAAGTTACTTTATTGGAAGTCTTTTTTCTTAACACATGGATTGATTTTTGGATTTATTATTCCTGAATATTATCTGCCTGTTATTGTTTATTTTTACATATGTTGCTGATTTCATAGTTCCTACTTTTGTTTTACTATATTCCACTTTTTTTCCTACTTTTTAAAGGGGTAACCTTGGGTTACTTTCTTCCAGAAAGACCATAAAATGCAACGAAACAACAAAAACATCCAGGGCACTTGCTACATGTAAGTCACTTTTACTAGTTTTGCCTAATTTCTCTACTTTGTCTGTTTTGCTTGTTTGTTTCAATGGTTAGTTGTTTATAGTATTAAGTTCTAACTTTAGTTGACATCTTAGAAGTAATGAACTATTAAGGTTTTAAATGACTACAAAGGAATAAGAACTGTCCCACATGAGTGAGTGTAACAGATGATATTAAATGTAACTTCGATGTGACAGAAGAGACAATAAATGGGAAACAAAATTGTTAAACTTGAGCTATTTTTTTCACTAAAAAGAAAACAAATTTTAACAGGATTTAAACTTATGAAATAACTATAATGCTAAGAAGATTGAATAATTATGTTTATACTATATTGTGCAAGTCTCTTCTACAAGATGATGAGGAAATTTAGATTCTTATACTTATCATTTCCAGTGATTTCAAATACAAATTCTCATTCCTTATATTTACTTGTATGACACCTTTGGAAAAAGACCAACCGAAATAATTCATTTTAAAATATATACAAACATTATATTAAAATGAATGTTGAAAAAGCTCTACTGTACATATTACAAGGACATTGTACAACTTACAATGTACAATAAGAAACTTCATTTCTTATTCTCCTGATTTGAATCTATTCTCCAGGATTGCACATATTCCTAATTTTCTTTTATTATCTTGTGTTTTTTTCTGTTTATACACACACACACACACAAACACACACACAAACACACACACATACTCTTAGGTGATCCTCATATGCTATCCTAAGATATTGAATGTAAATGTATATGAAAATAATCCAGCAACAAAAATGATTAAGTGTTGGTGGCCTGTATATAGAATTCAATATGAATATAAAATTATTTTTCCTCAGAAATTTGAAGTAAACAAATTCTTAACATTGTATTATCTTGAGTTTCTCAAGAGTCGTTTGATAATGTTATGTCACTCTTTCCTCTTGCTTTTTTTGCTCTTTTTAGAGAACTTTAAAATTTTCCTTTTATTCTTAGAGTACTGAACTTCCATGCTGATTTTTCTAGGGCTGGGCCTTATTGTCTCTTAATTTCTAGTACACGGTAAACTCTGCCAGTATGGAAACACATGCCCTAAAACTGTAGACATTTTCTTCTCTGTGTTTTCCCTTTTTCCCCCTCATTTTGGATTTTTATTTTTTATCTTTACCTTTATGATTTTATATGTCTTTGCTGGTAACACTTGTTCTCTGTCTTTATATCAGGCTTATTAATCAATTCATTACTATTGTTCTTTTTAATTATAATTGTTTCTGTGTGTTGCTTTTTATATTGAATAGTTGTTTTGTTTTTTTTTTTCCATCGTGTACTATATTCTTGAATCTCTTTGGGGCATCAGTAGAGTTGTGTGTTTATGCACAAATACATATAATTTTATATCTATACATTTAAGCATCTTTCTGTTGTAGAATTATGTCATTTTCCTTTTGCATAAGTTTTTCTATTACCTTATTATAATATCTATCTTGTCATAAGTCAGTTACTGTTGGTTTTCAATTGGTTTTAAAGGATGCAACAACAACAAAAATGTGCTTTATTGCCCTCTGCCTGTCAATGGAGCTTTTGAATTGGCAATCTTTAGTTTTGATTCATCATGTATGAGTAAGCTTTTACTCCAGAAAAATATCTAAATATAAGCCT